>JAUMHA010182048.1:0-16380 GCA_032359765.1 Saxidomus gigantea
CTCAGGAACTATGTTTAGACCATGTTCTGGTTCAAGGACTTTTCACTGGATTAATGGCCTGTTTATATAGCCACCTTTCACATGAAAGTCTTTCCTCAACGACGGGATGGGACATGACAACATGGATTCTGTTGATATAAACAAACCAAGTATGATGAATTTATAACCTTGTCAAAGCAAAAGACATTGAGGATAACTTGAGACCGACTGTGGCAGCAATTTACTAAATGATTTATGAAATATGAAATTAATATACTGTTGCTGAAAAAAATGTTTTCTTTTAACATAACTTATTTCTTGCACAGACAAGAACGTAACCTGCTCGATGCGGCTTCTAACGGAGCATTGGCAAGTATAAAGATCGTTGGAGCTATTGCTGCAAACTTAATTGCATTCATGTCTCTGCTAGCATTTATCAACGCAACCCTTACATGGTTTGGTGACAGAGCCGGTGTGGAAAATCTAACATTTGAGGTTCATATATTTCGTATTGAATTTTGCTGTTTATTAATCAATACATTTAAGTAATAGCTTCGTTAATGCTTTTATAGACTGATGATTCATATATATATATGTAAATACATTGTATGTTTTTATGTAAAGGCAATAGCATAATACCTCACATATCGAATGTGTGCATACAGGACAGAGAAAATATCGGGAAAAGGACCAAACATTTCATACATGTACATACACTTTCTGTCCATAACTTTTATCTAAAAATGAAGAAATTATATATCAAATTAGACTAACATGTGTCAAAAATATAGCTAATGGCGATCACTATGATAATAACGGCACAACGTGTCATATGTTAATATGCTTAACGAGTTCTAGTTATATTATACTTAGATTTTACCCCCTAATTCAGGCCCTTTAATTGTTTGTGTCACGTGCTTGTGAAGTAACACTAACAGATCACTTCTCTGTTGTCCCTTTGTTCATCAGTGAGAGTATTGCCCCTTTTGTAGCCGATTACATTATATCCCTATTTGTTTTCAAACAAATTACATTAATGCAAAAAGATCAGAAACAGAAATCATGCATTGATTTACTTTAAGTCTTCCCCTTTTCCATATTTGTCAGTCAATATCCGAGTAAAAATTGAATATAATCCGATGAAACATTGCATTAAAAAGAAAAGTGATGCAATTGAATATACAAGAAACGCAACTCAGTCTAAAACAATATTGGAATATATTTTGTGTTATAGATTGATTGCTATATTAATGACAGAACAGCAACACTTGACTTATGAATAGAGACAGAGGTCTATGGGAAAAACTGTATTTTGTGTGATCAGTAACCATGTACTGAGTATTTATTCCCCTTTCAAACCTGCTATGTATTACAAAGACACAGAAGTGTCGTTTAAATTCACTTGTGTACTTTCTCTTCTGAAACGTGTTTCCGTGCAGGTGCCACCTGTGTTCCATAGAACGCTCAACATTGTCCAAATTATTAAAATAAAATTAGATATCTAAAAAGGTTATATTAATTGCTCATACTTACAGCTGATAGCTTCATACGTCTTTTATCCAATTGCGTTTTTCATGGGAATCGACACTGCAGACTGTGGAAAAGTTGCTGAACTTGTTGGTAGGTTCAACTTACTTTGAAATATAGATTGCCTACGATTGTTTTGAAACTACATATATTTTCTTTCTTTCTTTGTATTCTATATGTGGCTATCGGTATGTGAGGCAAAGCATTAACGCAAAAACTAGATGTCTTGACATGATGTGACAAATAATTTCATGATAACTATCTGGCAACAGCAAGAGGTGTAAACAATTATTTTACAGATAACTGTTAAACTTAGTTTATCCAGCACTCCAACATATTTTGTTGTGTAAATATAATTCAATAATTAACTTTGAAATAAGAAGTGTTATAATGATAAAATGAAATGATAACAATGATGATGATCATGAAGAAGACGGTGATATTAATAAGTGTTTTGTTATTTTCACTACATATCCTTTATGTATATTCAGGAGTTAAGACTTTCACGAATGAGTTTGTCGCATATGGAAGACTCAAAGATCTTATAGCGAACAGAAAGTCATTGGATAACTACACTAGTGTTTATAACACCACTGACTGGTATTGGAATGAAGGAAATGTCGTCCTTAACGTCACAGACGAAATCTTAAAAGGCGGTGTTATGTCGGTTGGTACATGTATATTTACTAAGTTAAACTTAGAATAAACTAAAAAGTTAAACTGAAATATCATACAGAGTCGATAGCAGCAATCCATATAATTTATTATCATATGCTATCACATCATACGTATCAGAAAATTAAAGTAGCAAACATTTTTTTTGTAAAAAATAACATAAGAGATAATGAAATGTTCAAAACGTTTTCATAGACCGTATTCCGATTTCTGAAAAAATCAAAGTACACTCATCTGTACAGGAGCTCACACATTTTAATGTACTGGTAGATCGACACATATTTGTCGCATTGATGGCGATACGAATTGCAAATCAGCCGGTCACTTCATGCGCGCTAAATAATTTGCAGGAATGCGTTTGTTCTACATAATAGATAAAAATGTATAAAGTTAGTTCCTATTATTATGTTTCTTATCTTATCTTTTAAAGAAACGGTTTGCAGCAGTCAGTTAATCATCATGTCCTTTTTAGTCATTCTGTTAACTAAACAGAACAACTGCAATGTTATTTAGGGACATTTGTTCCTGGTCTAGATATATATATGTGTGTGTGTGTATTAGATTTCCTTTTAGTTGTTGAGACTTACCTGTTTGTAGACTGAATATAACAAAACAAAACAATAGGCAAATCGATAAATTACGTCCCTTTGACATTGTTTATTTTGAAGATTAAGTCAGAAGTCATAACAACGTATGCTCTATGCGGATTCGCAAACGTTTGCTCGACTGGTAGTTTGTTGGGAGCTCTTGCTGCCCTAGCTCCGAGCAGGAGAGAAGACTTAGTCAAGACTGTTTTCAGAGCTATGATTTGTGGCAATGTTGCCTCATTTTTGACAGCATGTATAGCCGGTAAGCCATTTTACGAATACAAAACCTTATTTAAAGAGAAAATAGTTATTTATACATTGTAAATATACGAAACATGTTTCAATGGTCATTATTGTGCCTGTGGGTTATGTTGTGTAACAAATTTTCTGGAAACGGGAATATTAGAATTTACCAGGAAAGTAAGAAGTGTCTCCGAAACGATACTCAATGACATATAACACCATTATTAGTTTGATCCTTGACTACAACGAAGCTATATCAGTCAGCCAGTCCCTTTTACCGTCAGTCCATCGGTCCACACCTAGGTTACAGGCTGTTACTTCTATATGAATAGATCGATTGTCAAATAACTTTACCCAGTTGTCACCATACACAGCCAGGGAGCTAAAATGAAGGTCAAGGTCACACATAGGGATGAAAACGTGCAATTCAGGGTTATATGTCAGTATTTCATGTGCGGGCTGTAACTGCTACAGCCATACATTTATTCTTAAATAACTTCATACATTTTTTCGCATACCACAAAGGTCAAACTTAGATCTAAAAACGTGATAAAGGGTTATATATTAAGAGAATTTCGTTTCTGGGCGGTATGCATTGACTGATTTTGAAATGGATCGCATGGCTTTCAATACCACATGGGTGTGTCATGCAAAACATCAAGGGGCTATCTTGAAGGTCACGGTCACTCTAAGGGCGGTTCAGACTTGTTATTACGGGTTATGTTCTTATGTTTTTGTGACTGCGTTGTACATTCTACATACATAAACTTATTTTGAAATAATTTTCACACAAATTGCCCATACATTGCCTGCTCAAGGTCAGTGTCAAATTTCAGGGTCAAATGTCTTCTCAACCCCTGGAAGCATTTATTTGAGCTTGAGCCATATGTTTACCTCCTGGAGTCTAACTGCAATATACATGTTTCAAACAAGCCTGGTCATGGTCAAGGTCACATTTAGGGTCAAAGGTCATGTTTCTATATCTCCCAAAACATTTTGAATAAAGTACATTTGTAAATGTTACATTTTTGTTATCTCATGAAGAGAATGTGAAGAATCCGTTTCTCATGGTCCTTGTTACACGTAAAGGTCAAAGGTCACGAAACAACAGTTAACCACCCTTCGGGCCAGTATAAAGTGGTATTATTATTGAATCGGTCTTCCTAGCAATACCTTTTAACTATAAAATTGAGCATTTGGTTCCTAGTATCTTGTTTTCACATTTTTCTTATGCCCAGTGGTAAATGCAAAATTTCACAGGTGTTGTGTATGTGGTGGCCCCAAACTCTTTTATAATGTATTGTTTATTAAAACTCATTTATATTACATGCTTCTATTCAGTCATTACGCATCGAAAAATGTCAACTTTATCAAATATTAAATGTGTTTGATGATTTTAAAATCATGTGATATAAAGTACTTTTTCCAAGATGAAAATATTGGTCAGTCATTATCATTTGACTAGGAAACAGTGTTTACGAGATTTTTATCTTATTAATGTCCGTCAACAAGTAGCAGTATTGAAATCTCTGGCGAGGCCTCCTAATTCTTAGTGTTTAATTGGAGATTATGATCATTACGTACTGTAAAATGCCGATATAATACACGCCTTTTGTCTCATAAACGATTTCCAGTTGTAGGTCGCGCTCTGTTTTAGCTTTTCATCGTACTTGGGTCAAATGTTTATCTCACTATGACGAAACAAGTCAAGATAACTCTTGGGGTCAAAGGTCATATGACTTTATCTCCCAAACCCCATTAAGAAATTGTATGAAACTTTTGTCATATGTTCATCTCATCCTGTCAAATTGGGTTCAGGACTTTGTATTGATAAACAATACTCCATCCACTTGTTTTAATATAATCTTTATTTACTTTAATAAATACATAAAAGCGTATTTGCTTCTCTGAAAATGCATTGGGTATCCACCTTTACTCTAAATGATAGGTGAATACACATTTATATAATATCACTACACATGTAACAGAAATACATTCCGTCGCTTGAAGTTTTTGTCAATGAGCATTTATCTTACTCTCACTTTCAGGTTTGTTGTACAAAGAGTTTTGAATACGTTCATGGAAATCAGTCATGGAAGAATATGAGTATACATATAGAGAATGTTTCCTGCTCGCATGGGTTTATGAACACTGCTTGAAATCAATTTAGTTTAGGTGTTTTCAACTCTTTTTCTATATGAAAATTTACTAGATGCATGTATATTATTTTGTCTAGGTTTCTGTCTTGGACATCTCACGAGACATACTTTGAAGAAATAAATGCAATTGACAAATACAAATGTTATTTGTTTTGCATTATGTGACAGCAATCTCACCTTGTAACATGTAGCATTTCCTTTCAACAACTGAACATCATTATAGGAAAAAGCTCGTTAACGCAGGAACATGTTACTCTTATTTTTTAGAAAACACAGGAGAGTGACTGGCAATTTACAGCGATCGTTCCTATATATCTCGGCTTCTATTTATGAGTCACTTGTTACAAAATGTGCTATTGTCTCGTGTCGTATGTAACGTCTTCCATCGTACACATTTTATTAAAGGCATTCCAAGTGAATCGCTCTTCTGATTGCTTTCGAACTTAAAGTTTTTGCATCGTCATTTATGTGGTAGTAACTACAGATTCTCTTAAGTCTTATTTATACATGTACATGCGAAATTCTGGAGGCCATTCAAACCGAGAAAGATCCATATAAAACATCAAGAAGGATAACTTCTGACAGTATTTCTGGTGCGACTACAGTATAATATATAAATCTGTTCACACCAAACTATAAATTCCTTCAAATTCCCCTAAGGTCAATTGTTACAAACATGGTTGTCGGGAGCAAGGCCACATAAAACTAAGGCTTATTTAAGAGTTCTAGAGGAAATCAGTCTTTTACATAATTAGTTTAGTTTATACAAATTTATTTTAGCTCGATTGTGAAGAAGGCGTGTAGCTTATCGACTCTTTCTCGAGTCCGTTTCCTTGTCGTACTCGAAACAAACTTAAAGACTTGACCGTTTAGAAAATCAAACAGAACTTACATGTATGTTGAAATTTGGTTGGAATTATCCTTCAATACTGTTCGGATCGACGGAATCACATGAGATAGCACAAGCTAGGTAGTCAATATTGTTAGAAGAAAATGAATGACTAGGATTTGCAAAGGAAAAAACTTACACACATAGGATATGCGTGTGATTCTTTCGCTCCCGATAGTGAAGAAGTAAAAGAATTGGAACAAAAAAATATTTGTATTCATTTCTAAATATCTTGACACATTTTTGTTATAAACACGAGCAAAGGTTTATGCTGAATACATGTACCATTCAATTTTCTGAAACAGCTTGCTAACAAGAAGACCTTGAGCAAATGCGGAGTAAATGCAGCACATATGATGTGAGCAAAAAAAAGCTTGCTCATCAACACTACTAATTTATCAAACGTGAAATTATGTCACTTAAAATCCGATTATGGTGTTGATGACAACATGCATCATCATATAGAAAAGGTGTTGTACGTTCATTATAATGTAGCGAGTTAAATTAGTTAGAGTACACAGTGTTTCTTCAATGTATTTATTAAAGATAACAACGGGTATCGTTTTGTTTTAAAACGCTGAAAATTTGCAACACACATACATCACTTTTGTTTGTAAACAAAATATACACTGCTACAAATGTAGTATTTGAAACCGCAGGCTAGACGGGAGAGAAGGAAGCCAGGTTTTGGAAAGCGGGACCCTTTTTCCCTTATGTAGTAGACGGGTGTCATAGAGTCTATAATTATAAAATCTGATACGGATATTGTTCATGTCTGAGATAAATGATTGTAAAGCAAGCTAAATAAGTATGTTCTAGATAATTTATATGATGTATGCCCTCTTCAACATTCTAGGTACCCCTTGCTGTTAGTATTTTACAATAACAAAACAGTAATCAAAATTACCCTGAGCATGTTTGAGAGCAATAAATGTCTAATTTGTGTGAAGAATACGCTTGCAACAGGCAATTGCCAGTAGACTCTGCCACCAACATAACAAGCATTTTCTGATTCATCTCTTGTCAGTACAATTATCATATTTTTTAAATTTTATAAAAAGAGGAAATACAGTCGCCTGTTTCGGGTGTAATACCTACAATTACTTCGAAAAGTAATTATGAAACGGTTGCGCTGTTATACGGACATTGCGTGCACATGAGTCATAATGATCGCCTTTCTAAGAATATAAGCTACAGACAGGTAAACTGCACGATTTTCAGCATTGCATAAACTTGTTTTAATAGACACATGGCGCAAGGCTAACCATATTAGAGTATAGAAGAAATTAACAAAAGCTGTCAGTTGTAAATGACAAATGCAACCGAAATGGTTTTACACAGTCAGTGACATTGGCCTTGCACATAACATTATATCTCTGTGTGCTGAATATTTGTGTCAACTTATTTCAAAACCCTTCAATGTAACAGAGTAACATTTAGATAGGTAAAATGTCTAAAGACACTCGGTCAAAAAGGGAGAAAGGGCGCATCACATTTGACATGACAAATGACAATCCGGACATAAATATCTGCATATATGCAGGATTCTAAGACCTCCGAGCTCTGAATTGTGACGTTCGATAAGAACGCGGACGTACGCATGAAACGTCATCTCCATGAGCTCAACAGTTGTGTCATGCAGTTTCCTTCGATGCATGAAAGAGTTCCAAATTAGACAGGATTTCATGAACTCTAAACTCTAAGCGTGACCTCGAACTGCACGATAAGGATGCGGGACTTGCAAGGGGACACGTTGTCTTCGTGTGCTGAACATCTGTACCAAATTGTTTCTAAAGGACCCTTCAATGCATGACAAAATTACAGTTCGGACACAAAAATGGCCTTTTAACTTGAAAGTGTGACCTAGAACTTTAAGGTAGGGACGACGGGGACTTGCACGCAACACGTCGTCTTTATGTGCTAAACATTTGCGCAAAGTTGTTTTAAAATCTTTTAATACATAAGAGAGTAACGAGTTACAGGCCGGACACGAATATGTGCATAATTATATACCGGGTCCACTACCTTAAAAACTTTTAGTTTAAAATTGAGCTTTGATGTAGGGATTTGCAAAGAGAAAAAAGACGAAATGTGAATAATGAAGATGTAATTGTTCGTAAATCAATATCATCAGGGAATAGTAAACCACTGACCTACCAGTGTGATGAACATCTAAACTTTTAGACTTTTAGACATGTGTGCCAGAAACCGAATCCTGCATTTATCACTCTGGTTAAGATTTCGTTCAAACCTGAATTTCTTGATGTCTTTTGGGAGAGTCGATTTCAAAAGACAACGTTTTGTTGGTACAAGTCTTAAAACAGAATAGTTAACTTAAATTTGATATCAGTACCTAACCAGTTTTAAGTTTTAAGGCAAGCAGAGTGATTCACTGACCTACAAATGCTGACGAATACATTTAGTTTTGCTAATACCAAAACAAAAACCCTCTTATTTGTGTAAATGTTCATATCTTTGTCTTTTGCGTTTTATTTGAATTCTGACAGGAATTGCTAGTTAAAACAGTTTATATTCAGACGAATGTGAATTACTCAATGTACTAAACATGCATCTATCAGGTCTACAGTCCTCCATAAAATGTGCAGCATCACATTTTGACATATCTGAAAACTAGGAAAGTACATTGCCTGTTTCAAATGTGTTTAAATAAACTATTTCAATATTACATCAATTGAAATAATTTGCTCAAAAACCAAAAGTTCCGCTAAACTGCAGGCATAGCCAGTGCAGTTTGCGGAACAAAACATGTTCCTTCATAAACAGTTATTTTATAATTTTTGGGTAGATACATGTAGCGATTTATGATAGAAAATCACTCCATCGGCATTGTATGCAGCAGATTGGATACTTTTTCTATAATGTTCTTCAAGTTTCGTCTCAGGATGTTTCCAAGATAGGACGAAAAGTATTTTGCAAATATTGGCACTGGTGATGAAACCTGGGTACACTATATTTACCCGGTGTCAAAAGTTGGGAACAAAATATGGGCCACCAAAAATGACGAAGGTCGAACAATTGCTAAATGCATGCAACCTTAATGCAAGGAAGGTTCTGTATGCCATAGTCTGCTCTAATGAAGTCATATAGATACAGCTGCTATTAAATGGGCAAAGTATTACCATGATGTTGTATTGAAAAAAATGGAAAAAGTACTATGAGAAACGACACCCAATCACAAACCTCATACATGTTCCACTGACATATTAACAGCATTTTTGAAATTAGAGAAAGTGACTGTGCTACCAGATCTTTCTTGTTCCAAATACCTCGTTCCATGCCACCTAATATTTCTTTCGCAAATTGAAAAAAAATCCTGTCTGATCTTAGATATCAGGTGAGGCAGGCTCTCAGTTCTGCCGTTCACCTGTTCCTTCGAAGTATACCTACATATTTCAGCCTACCAAGACAATGCCAGAAATGAATCAATAGACTAAATGTGTGCATTTCTAGCCACGGGAAGTACTTTGAGGGCATATAATGAAGAAATGCACGTTTCAGTCAGTTTGCAAGGTTATAAAGCACAATACCAACTACATTTTGAACACCCCTCGTATACCCAATTTTTTTAATTCCTACTTGTTACTAACTCTAAATAAGATGATACGTTTTATTAACCACTGAGTATAAAACTGCTTAATCGACAGCATATAGCATTCAATATTTTCACATAAAAGTCTCAAACTATTGGCGAAGATTAATACTTATGATGAAAGAGTATTTTTTTCCTGTAAATATACTGAATAATCTAACAATATGATTGCACATCTAAATCGTTTAAGTATGTTACTATAGTGTTTTTCTATCGTTCAATTTGTATAGTCACACGGGATGAGTTTGTGAAATCCGTAATAGGAACACTTGTATAACAAAACCGTCATTCAAATGAATTAATGTTAATTCTCTATTACATATTTTTACCATTCATGCAATACAATTCCTAGAAAGACCGATTTAAATATACGATAATGAGTTTCATAGAAAAAATATAAGGATAATCTGTTTTTCAGCGAAAAGCATGACAAATGCACTTTTTGTTTTGTTTACCGCTTATCATGCAGTCATATCGTGTGTTTTTAACTATTTAAATCGTTTAATCGGTGAGCGTTCAAGGTGAACCTGTCGAAAATTTATCTAAACTTTTGAGGATACAAAAACCAGTTAGCCGTATTATCTGACTTTTCTTCATCCTTCAACAGATAAAACTGCTATTGTGTGCATATTTAGGCCCGAGTTCATGCCATGTCGTTATGGGAAACTTCACAAAATCGAACAAACATTGGGTCTTGGTTATATTAAGAACATTCCTCTCGATGTATTTCATCAACACCTGCATTGTTTCTCCATTTTAACATTTAGAAGTGATTTTCAATTGTCCTTGTGCAAAAGGCAAGTTTTATATTGTCTTTGAAACAGAAACAAAGGAATGCATCATATATCCAACCATACGATGTGTAGCGTATACATATTTTGAAAAAAACAACAAGGGCCACCCATTCGTTGAAACTGAGGCGGAAAAAGAGTTTTACATTCATACTTTGCGTGGACTTAGATACGATAACAAATGTCACCAAAATTACGTATTTCAGTTTTAATATCTGTTAAATTTGTTGATCAGTTTTTAAAACCGACAACGACCAGTTTATATAAAGTTTATTAATCATATTAACACACATTATGCACTTCAGTACCATCTTTAAAGTCCCAGGATCACTATTAATTTACTGAATATAGAAACAAATAGTTACTGATATGACAATGATAGAACCATGTTCTATTCACTTAAAACTAATATTAGCATGGGATTTTCTTTCGTGTTGAACTCGTTCTATCACTAAAAAAAGTTGCAAGAAAGCCTTTCTTATTTTTTGCAATATCATTGAAAAAAATACTGCTCTATATTTCTAACATGTACTTACCGATTAGAAAGAAAAGTTAGAACTGTTTTGGTACAAATACATGACATCATTCTTGGTAACCTAAGAGCTGCATGTACTTGTGATTGTTTTCCTAGGACTTCAACTAGAATACACATGTACTTAAGTATCCAAACTTAAATATTTTAAACACATTCTTTGCTCAATCACCTTTGAAACGCACCCTTATAATATATTTGGCTCTGCGTTTGCTATCATAGAAACCTAGGTGATTTAAATGTAATGTGTATTTAAACTTTATCAAACTGAAATAGTTCTAATATAAAAAGGCAAAACATAATTACGTGTGTTTACTTTAATAAGTTGTTTCTGTTATTCTTCTCACAGTTCAATTTACGCGATAATATTAGATTTCATTATATACAATGTATATTGCATGTTAGTACACTGCGAGTCACTTGTTTATAGCAAGAATAAACCTTTTCTTCTTAACAACGAGTTGACTTAGGTACGAGTTGACCTGGAAGCTGTGACATAACGGTATCAGTACATTATTCAAGGACCAACGTGTTCGTGCCATTGTTAGCGGTCCTGTGTCAAGTGCTGATATAAATGAGAAACAAACACTGAACACATTTTCTAAACGTCCACTTAGTTTCTGATTTATATATGAAAAATTATATGTATACACACACTTGTTTATATTTTATACAGTCACACGTTTTATTGCAAACATTCATAGAAAATTTCATTTCATTAGAATAATTGATTAATGTAGAATAGAAGTACATGTATTAAAATTGGTACCCTGGAAATAAAAACTCACAACATGTTGTCAAGAAAAAGTTTTAGATTTAGTGTTATGTATGTCCATGATTTGCATAATTACTGCACGGCACCTCAAACTCATTGAAACAACATATCTGTGTTTGTCCCGCATCTGTAGAATATCTGAAGAATATCACGCCTGAGTTCATCAGTATTACGGTTGTTGGGGCAAATCCCACACACTTACTGTTAGATAAAGATCCGTGTTTTTGCAAGCAAATCAAGAACATGGATATTGTTAGCTTCTAGCATGTTCTATGTGTTCCTTGCAGCATGACAGTGTCTTTCAACAAATGAATCAGTTGTGATAAAGAAACTAAAAATGTCTTTGATTGTGACAATTAAGCCAAAGCGTATCCTAAACCTTGTTTTCCTTTAAAATGCCCGGAGATATCGACACTGGCTGTCACAGCGTTTTGCTTCCCAAATGAAAGATTACACTATCCCAGTAACGTCATTTCTCCGCGTGAAAACGTTGTACATTTTCAGTTTTCAAATCAATTGACTGACTTACTTGCAATATCAAATTATAAAAATGAAATAATCTGTTTAATGATAAAACTATGTTGGATATCTTGAATTGTTGCACAAATTTGGATGGGGTGTGAATTCTAACAGCCATTATTTGTGCCATTGTGTCCTATTACACATTACTGCCGAACTTAAAAAGGCCTGCAGAAATTATAATTTGGGCTGATAAGAATGTAAATAATCTAAGACCTGAATCCGAAAAAGCTCTCCAATCCATAGTTTATTTCCTAATTTATATCTACATTAAACGTATATTAGAAGTACAGACAGCTGAACGAACAGAAGATTCGAACACAATACGCCTCCGCGACCTTTCAGTTGGTAGGGAGGGCATATAAACGTTATCAAAGCTTGACATAAGTCGGAACTTGTTCAAACTGCCAGATCATTGCTGAAAATTTGTCCAAGATAGGACGAAAGGCATTTTGCAAATGTTGGCACTAGTAATGAAACCTGGGTTCACTATTTCTAACCGGTGCCAAAAGTTGGCAAAGCAAATGGGCCACCACACATGACAAAAGGCTAATAATTGTTAAATGCACTTTAAGTACAAAATAGGTTTTGTATGTCACAGTCTTCTCCAATGTAGTCATAGAAACACAGGTTCCAGTACAATGGGGCAAAAGTGTATATGTACCATGATGTGGTATTTAAATATTAAAAAAGGACTATGAGCAACGTCGCTCAGTCACAAGCAACACACATTTTCCACTGTTCAATCACGATGCTCCAGCGCACACCCCTGACATAACAACATTTTTGAAATCAGAGAAAATTACTGTGCGACTACATCCTACTTATTCCCCAGACCTGGTACAGTACTAGGCACCTTCTGTTTCTTTCGCAAATTGAAAGAAACTTCCTGTTTGGTCGAAGATACAATGTATCAGTCGTGGCAGGCTCTCAGTTCTGCCGTTCACCATCTGGCTGCAAAGACAATGTCAGAAATGGATCTACAGACTAAAATTATGAATTTCTAGCCATGGGGTTCTTTGATAGCTGCACGTTTGAGCGAGTTGGTTAGTACAAAGCACATTTGGAACACCTGTCGTGTAACCTTATTTTTTCACGTTCTGCTTTCTTTGCCAGAACGTTACTAACGCTAAATACGTTTACAAACAAAATTGCTTATTAATCGATTCAATATTTTCACAAGAAAGTCTGAATCTAGAAGATGTTAATTATTTCTTAATTATTATACAACTTAATCGTTTTAATTATGTTACTATAGTGTTTTTCTGTCGTTCAATTTGTATTATCACACGAGATGAGTTTGTGAAAATCCGGGATAGGAACACTTGTATGAGAAAAACGTCATTTAAAGAATTCATGTTAATTCTATATTACATACTTTAACCATTCATGCAATGCAATTAATATGAAGACCGATTTAGATATACGATAATGAGTCTAGACCGAAGTGTCATAGAAAAAATATAAGGATAATCTGTATTTTCGCAAAAAGCATGACAAATGCATGTCTTTTGTTTTGTTTACCATTTATCATGCAGTCCTATCGTGTTTTTATCCGTTTAACATGTATCTTTGAGCGTTCAAGGTGAACCTGTCGAATAATTATATAAGCTTTGGAGAATACAAAAACCGGTTAACAATATCATTTTGACTTTACTTAATTTATCCTTCAACTGATACTATTATCATGTGTGCATATTTCGTCCCGAGTTAGATGTCATGCCGTTATAGGAACATTGAAATCGAACAAACATTTGGTCTTTTTATTATAAAGGAGATACCTCTTAATTTATTTGTTCGTCACCTGAATTGGTTCTCAATTTAAAATTTAGATTGTTAGTTTTCCTTTAAATTGTAAAAGGCAATTTATATCTTGTCTTACTAATGAAAACGAAATAAATGAATACACCTTATTTATCCAACCGCGTGTAGCGAATAGATATTTTGTAAAATCAATATAGATCAAGGGTCATCCATTCTTTGTAACTGAGGCGGAAATCATCTTAATCTAGAATACGATAGTAAACCTTCAATATTTTAAACACATTCTTTGTTCTATCACCTTGGAAATTGCACCCCTAAAGTATTATTTCTCATCGCGTAAGGCATCATAGAAATCTGGTTGATTTAAGCGAAATGTGTATTTGAAACTTTATTAAACTGAGTTAGTTCTAATACAAGAAGGAAACCATACTTACGTGTGTATACTTTAATAACTTGTGTCTGATATCCTTTTCACAGTTCAATCGACGCGATAACATAAGACTGCATTATATGTAATGTATATTATATGTTAGTACATTACGAGTGACTTGCTAATTACAAGAATAAACCTTTTCTTCCTAACAAGGATGTTAAACGGTTGGCTGCCCGTACAGTTAACAGTTTACAATATCCATAATATGAGTCATTAGAACATGCACGCACACGTATATATACAAGGCTAATATTAGACAGCCGAATGCCCCAAAAACCTCGGATATTGTCGGGTACCTCCTATGATAAGCTGAAATAGCTCTGTATCTTTTTTGGACCAGTCGACAGGGATACGAAGCTTAACCGCTTCAGCTGCCTTGCTTGAAAAAGCTAGGTGATAATCGTAAAATTTGTCACCGTAGAAAGAATGAATCTTTGCTATACCCATCTCATATGTTTCCAGCTCCTGCTGTCGATGTGCCCATTTCGAAACCATTATACGTCGATATTTTCCAAAGGAAACACGGAACTGTTCAATTGTAAGCCTTTTCTTAAGCCGATTATCTGCTTTCGTCGTACTGAGGGGCTCAAAAGCAGGAATTAACAAGGTGATGAGATTAACGTCGCTTCCGTCAATTATCTTCTTCTTTAAAGAATCATTTACAATGACGATGTTTGACAACATACTCGCGGGCACACCATGTCTTTTCTGTGCAGCTAAATGGCGTAAATTATATAGTTCGTTACAATTTGAATTACCGTACATACCACCGTCTGTTCCACTAGCACTTGCGCTGTACAAATCGTTTGAAGTAGGTAATTCTTCGGGATTCCTGTGTTGAGAAGCGGGATTCAGACTTTTCACCGTCTCAGTGAAGGCATTCATTGTAGAGCTCACCGTCTGCAGGCATTCCGCAAACGAGCCGCTAGCTGTGTCTGGTAACTCAGCAGCAGTTGAATTATCCGACGTTTGCTTTGTCAAATCACTTTTCGATGGAGGAACATTTTACTTTATCTGAACCTTTTTCACAGTTCTCTTTGTAAATAGCCATAAGAATTGTTTATGAGAATGAAATTGAGACATTAATTCCTTTCATTTGAAGCTCTTCTCGTAATTTCGTCGGAGACATTTTTTCTAAATTGTCTTTCTTATGTGTCTTTAAAACTATTCTACTGCGGGTCGCCATTTCCGTCCTTTTATGTTGAGAACTTATAAATCCGTCACGAAATGATACTCCGCTAATAACACGATGTTTAGAATAATTTTTGTCTATGTAAGTATCCCATAGAAATGATGTACTTTATGCTTACCAAGAAAGAAGTGCATATTTAATATTATAAGGTAATGGAGATGTGTAAGCTCCGACTAGCTCTAGAGCTTTGTTGATAAGTTGATAAGGGTACCGCTTCTGATGAAACTGAATCTGGAAGGCGCGTGACCCCGACCTACGGTTCATTTACGGCGCATGTTTGTATGAATCACTGCGAGAAAAAGAAGGATACTATTCCGTTTTCGTATAAACTATGTTTATAACATAAACAACGTTTGTTTTTTTTAATAGATGTTGACGTTTATTATCATAAAAATCACAATTTAATTATACATGGCTCTTATTCTCGACTATATTTCAAAAAAAGTATTTTCTTTCATCAACCTTTACATCTTTATATCTTCCTGTTTCAATTCTAATAGGTGCTATACCGCAATACAATTTACTAAGAGCTGTTCTATGTTTAGGGGATAAAATACGTTTGCAGCACTCTTCTGTTTTAAATACAATAGTTCTAAGCTTATTACGTCCAATGCCATTCACACCATTATACAGTGGCGCTCACGTTTTTGTTCCGTTTACCTCATGGTTGTTACCGCGTGGTAAACGCCCGGTAAACGCGGGCAA
>JAUMHA010182382.1:0-16370 GCA_032359765.1 Saxidomus gigantea
TGAAGTTGTATGTACTGTTTTTATTTGTAATATGTTCTTATCGTATGCGACATTCAAACAAAAGATTGATCTGGTCTTTCTTGCACTACACTCTCAAAGCGCATGTTTACAGTTGTTATTCGCACATAGCACAGTTCAATTGTCTGCAGTGTTTGAAATGTGGTATGCTAACTTAGGCCTAGGGGACTTTCAGTCCCCAGGCCAAAAACTGCAGTGTCTAACAATATTGTGAACGGCTACAAATGCTTTTTGTTGTTACAGAACGAAAACCAATTTAACCATTTCCCGACCAATTTTGACACAGAAAATAAAAGACGAATAAATATGATTTCTCTGTTTATCAATAAAGAGGGTGTCATTGGTGTACATTTAAAGATGTTTGGACTTAGCAGTAGAACATAAACATCGTTGATAACTATTAAGTAGGTCGTTTCCTCGGTTTCTAATCTTTCTAAACTCGCATTCAAATTCGGAAAAAAACTATTGAAATTAGTTATAAACGGATAAAAAATGTATTGCGCAACAATGTTGAACTTGCACTAACGAATATTTCGTTTGCGGTCGGTAATCTTCGGATACAAATATAACAAGCAATTGATGTAAAATATCAATTTCGTATTTTACTAGATATCGCTTTCAGCAATGGCGAAGTGGATCAAATCTAGCGTATGCAGGTTCGAGACTTGATTTTTTGTTTTACTTTTTAACGAAATTGTTAAGTTGAATTAAATGTATTTTCTATTACCCTCGTTCATCGCGGGTTTTCAAGATTTTTTAGTTCTTTCTCAGTCGTCCTGCATATATAAACTGAACGTGTCGACGTGCAAATCATCAAAACAGCAACGCTCTAAAGATAAGATTGCCTTGGATAATATTTCGAAGATAACCTAGGGACAGATGACAAAGCATTCACCCAACGGACGATGTTATTCATGAAATAACACGAATAGATATCAATAAATTGTTTTAACACATTGAAAATAAAAACAACTATAATACAGAATAAAAACCGGAGATCATAGACAATAAAAAAACCCGAAACGCTGCATTAGACAGTGTGACAAATGAAACAAAAATAGGCGCTCTCATATAAATAATCTATAAATTAAATTATCTGGGCAGAACCCATGGAACTTTGCATACAAATCAGACATCTTACCACTACGCCACTGTCTCTGCTGTATGAACTTCAGTCGGTGAAAAGTATAATCAACTAAAATAACGAAAACATACTCGAACGTAACCGAAGATATTGGCGAAGATTAATGATAAAGATATAATCGATAAAAATATATCATAACACTTTGAACATTGCATCGATTGGGTGTACAAACCATTCTACTGTTCCAGGAATGGCACAAACTTGCACTTAGAAGAAGAGCTTTCACTTGTAAGAGACAAATGCCCTAGAAGTGGTGTCTCTAAGTCTGTGACCTTGACCTTTATTTACATGTGCTGAAAATTTTGTGCTAACCTTTAATGTTGAACAGAGTAACAGTCTGAACAGGAACAAGGTGCTCATCAAACTTTATTACATTTTTTCCAACAGGAGCAATTATTTACCTCTTTATTGTCCGTGTCTTTTACTTGACTATATTCAGTAAGTATTTACTTTAGAGTTTTATCATTCGTACCGGATCATCCATATAACCAACGACCCCAGAAGAGTTTTAGTTATTCAGGGGAAAGTGCAATTAACAGAACGCGTCCCATTCCAGAGACAGTCCCTGGTTCTTCAAATTGCCCGGTGTATAGCACCGATACATTGGACCTACTGTCGTCCGTCAGTGGAAAAATGTCGCGGGTTTTGTGGGCCGTCTGTGTAACACCGCATTGACTAGAGTAAATAGACGGATTGCAGTCTGGGCTAGTTCTAAACTAGGGTGTAAGAATTGGTTTTACTATGTGAAACAGAAATTTCATAAGTGTAATATTACGTTTAATATACAGAGCTATATGTCTAAATCATATGTTGTTGGTAAAATTGAGAAATGTATTATGGAAAAATATGTTCGTGATTGTGTAGCGGTATCAATAGAAATACTAGTGATAGGGGTAAAGGCAACACTAAATTGAGGACATATTGTACATTTAAATCAGAATATATTGTAGAGGAATATTGTAAAATTATTTTACCGAGAAAACAAATGTCTGCCTTATGTAAATTTCGGTGCGGTGTTGCACCAATACGCATAGAGACTGGTAGATATGAAAATTTACAGATTCAAAAAACAGTTTGCCCATTCTGTCCAAATAATATGGAAGATGAGAACCCTGTTATTTTGAAATGTTCCATGTATGTTGATTTAAGGGAGTCTCTTTTCAATTGTGTAGTTAAAGGCAATGAAAATTTCAAGAATTTGTCTGAATATGAACAGCTGAAATACCCAATGTTAATAAGATCTATTGCCAAAACCTGTTGCAAAATTTTAGACCGTCGCAAATTGTACATGTGTATTTGTGTAAATAATCTTATATAATGTTTTAGATGTTTAACAACATTTGATTAGTTTTAACATTTTGTAATGCTATGTTGGTAAAGTTCTTTGGGAGGTTGGTATTAATCAGGTTGCACCAGATCTGATCTGAGGTAATATTTGTTCTCTTAAAATATTTTTTAATTAATGCACATTTGTGCTGTTTTTTTCTGTTGTCAAAGTTTATATGAATTCTCTTAGAGCAGTGTTTAGGCTTAAACTAGTCAGGATTAATGCCAGCTTCGCACATTTTATCCTTGTATGTTTATGGTTTTCAGTACCAACTGTGATTATAAATGTGTATCACTTTATGAGTTCTATTTATGAAAAGTTTTATTTATATAATAGATATTGTTAATACATATCTGTGATAGTCATTTATAAGTCTGAAAAGACTGGCTGCGTACAAGAGTTTTATGTGTCTTTGTATATGAAATGCATTGTATGTATGTTTGTATGCAGATTTGACTCTAATAAGTAAATACATACATAGGATCACGGTTTTAGGTCTCATCTGAAATACCATTAGCTATGCTTGTGGAGGAGCCGAGGATCTAACCTTATATTATAATCAACTATTAAGCAATCAAAACTGTTAATCACACCTAATTGGCCATTGCAGGATTTGGTCATTACTTTCCGCATCATGATTATTATCTTCTCATTAACCCTTTTAAAAATTAGAAGATTGAGCTAAGGGTGATTTTATATATAAGACAAAAACAACACTGTAGTTGCATCTATCCTAATTGAGTAATTCATGTCAATTGACTGCAGACAACGGATCTAGTATTTATTAAGCTTCTCAATTGTCATCAATTGTGATTGCTTGTATTTGTTAGAACAGACCACCAGTTGTTTGTACATATTCCATTGAAAGCATTAGTTAGCTAACAATAGAAGTTGATAATCTCCAAGTTGCACTGGTTAGTATCAGTTTGTTTATTTCTTAAATATGTATTTTTTTCTTTGAATACATTTTATGTAACATTCCCAACAAAAAGCAGAAATAATTAACTTCCAAATAATTATTGAATTTTTTCATTTTTGTTTTCCAAGACACTGCAACAATATAACAAATGTACTTAGGAACTTTCATTGAGTGTACTCTATAATTATGTGCAATTTGAATGAATGCCCTTCAGTACTTTCGGAGTTATACTCAAAACAAGAAAGTTAGAAAATGTAACAAAAGCGGATATTTATAAAATAAAGTCAAGGTAGAGTTTTGATTTTTGGGTACGGCATTTACAATCTTTGTGGCATCTCTATCACTGAATGAAGTTTCAACTAATTCTCTTTAGCACTTATGGTAGTGTTCCTGGAAAATTAAATCAAGAAAATGTATCAAGGTGTGGAGGGTGGGAGGGTAATTAAAAATAAGGCAAGTTAGAGTCATGATTCTTGGGTATTGCACTTTCGCTTGTTGTGCTCTATCTATGTATGAAGTTTCAAGTAATTCACTTTTATACTTTTGGAGTAAGCTCCGTACAAATAAGTGGGGACAAATGGAAGGACGGACGGACGCGTCGGTTTCTATAAGTCCCCCGAAGATCCTTCGGCAGCATAAACACATATATCATCACGACTACTACGCCAATGCATCAGTATCGGCAAGAAAATGTGCTTATTAAAGCATAACGAGTGTATGAATACATAAACACTTCCTACACCCAGAAGATTCTATTCTCCAAACAAAAAAAATGTGGTCGATGAATGTAAATTAATGAATAAATACAATTTTGAAGAGCAACATGTATAGGCTTTCTGCAATAAATCGCTATCCGCCCATTAATTGTACAACAACTATATATACATTTAAGTTGTACGGTACTGCAGTATATTTTAAAACGCTGATTGATAACGAGTGAAACGTATATAATACACTTTTAGGTTGAGTAATAATACTTGCGTATATTATAGTATTTACGCTTTCTAGTATGATCCCAATGATAAGGAGTGTCTCTTTAATATACATAACCAGTTCTTTACATATAGAAACTCGGTTTCTGACAAAACATATCCCTTTGGTTAGGGATAAGTGCGTAGGTGCCAAAGTTACAACTCCTGTGTGTGAAGCACTGTCACACAGTTTCAACGCTTAATGACGTACATGCATGCTACATTTTTGACACGAAGATGTTTGGAAGCGCCAAGTGGGGCTGTTCCAAAAAGCGAGACAAACTTTAGTTCAGCATCTTATTTACAACGTCCAAATGAATTCAAACTGTTCTTTATATAGATAAATAGCATAGTTCGCTTATAACCAGCTGGCAGTTTTAACTATTACTAGCGCATTTATAACACGTAGTACGTACAGTCCCAACGTGTCACGGTTTCATCACCAACAGCGTCTATCAACAACCAAACCCACACAAAAATCCAGTATATCCCGGTGTACCATTCTTTTCCAATCAGCTCACAATAGTGCAATCGTTGCGGTAACAATATCGCTAGGTAAAAGCATGTATGGGTATCATTTAACTTCCACACTAGAAATGTGACTACTTGTTTAACCCTTTTAAACATTTAATGCCAACCATAATCATATTAAGTGTCCAGGACAAAATCGATAAGAATATAACCAGTTACTTGGTACTAAGCGTTGATTACATTCAGAGCCACAATAGATCTAGATCACTTCGTAAACATCCAACGCCTCAATAAGTAGTGATGCGTTGCCCCCGTATGCTTATGGCGATATATAGGATGAAAAGGATTTGTACAGGGAACGGACCTGTTTCCGTGGCATGCTTTTGAAACTTTGACATATTTATCAACGTTACTAAATATTCCACGTTTTTTACAAGTAGATCGCGGTGATTGCTGCTTAACATTCATTATCTTACATTTTAATGAAGTTTAGTTGGATAACTTATTCCTAGATTTATACCTATATTTATAGATATTATGAATTGAGAAAAAACTGGCTACATATGTGAGAAATAACCTTAATGAAAACAAAGGAATATCTTGAAAACAACATGCTGTAAATAAAAAAAGATAACGTAGATAGATAATACTTATCAGACGAGTTAATCTAAATGAGAAACACGCCATATGATATATGAAAGGTAGGTGAATAGTGAGTGCAAACTTGGTTTAAGTGAGACAAATGAGAGTAAACTTTAGAAAATGGCGGATGACGTGCTTTTTAACAAGGTCAAGCGTATTCATACCAGAGAAAGTCGTTTTCTTTACGCTAGGAAATTATATGAATATGCCGTTAGTCAAGGGTTATATGTAACCTTCACTCGGCTTTTTTTGTGTCCAACCGCAATGATTCGCAGTTTTGAAGTTTGAATCTGTTCAGTTGGAAGCTGTCATGAATAGAAACCGGAAGTATCCTGGCCATTTATCGAATTTTCATCCAATTCGATTGAATAATTGTTGAGGCCAGAGATCGATTGTTTTACGAGAACATATATTGGAAATATTTACCTGCACTTCGCAGCGATCGTGGGTGTTTTCATACCCCAATATCTTCGATTAAACACATTTTGGAGACAAACTTTATACTTTAATACGTTTTAAAGACAAACTTGTCACGCGCGCTTCACTTAGTATATTCCAAGAAAGAAATGACTTGTACAAATGAATGGAATGAACTGAATATCTTTTAACACCGCATTTGTAATTCACAGACCTATATACATGTACGTGTATATAGGTCCGTGTATAATTGTATGTGATTCTCCTTTGAGCACACATACACCAGTGTTTGCTCTACATTTCTAACTGAGATTACCTCTCAGTTAACAATTTATTTCTGCCTGTTGTTGTTTTTTTTTGCTACGATTAACTTTTTTTTAATTTAAAAATTTTAAATTATTATATCGTCGGTGCAGTTTTAAAGAGCCAGGTCATAAGCATCTAATTTGCACACGTGCAAAGAGCCTCCTTATAATCTAAATACTATTAACAGTAATAATTGTATTCATAAAATCAGTCAACACTTCCTCAGAGAGAAGATTGTTTGACATACCTTCTCGTCGATCGTACTAAAGATTTGAAAAATATATTGCATATGATGCAGGTAAACCGAATTATACATATATTATCTGATACATGTGTGAAAAGCGCATGACGTCAGCCCTTGTGGAATTTTGTGGCTGGACTTATATGATATAAGCATCAGCGCTAAAAGCCATAGTTCTTTTCAAGACACTGTGAAAGTATCAGTTGCTGATGTTTTGGTCCGACTTCGACAGAAAATTAGGAAGTAAGCTTTGATATACAAACACCGTCGCAGTGTCGTGAAATTAAGTTACCTTTATATTGAAGCATAAAATGCATTTCCAAACAAGCATGTTTTAATTAACACATCCAAGAAGTGAATCGTTTTCACGTAACTTTTGCAGAATAAATGTACATAAATTTTGATTGATGCTGAATTATTTACATAACCAACGCATCTGGAAAGAGGGTAATTATTTTAGGATTTAGGGAAAATGCAATATACAATCTCAGTTCCGGAGAAATCCCTTTGTCCCTTCAGGCGTATATCACAAACGGTTTAAGGTCTAGTCTGAAAGACATGTATTAATGTTATTAGAGGAGCGGAAAATCGAACCTACGATCCTCACAAGTCCAGCGCGATTCCGTTACAGTACAAAACACATGTACTTTTGTGGACTGGACAGGCGACATATCTTGGCCAATAAGACTCATCTATAATTTGACATATATACCGTATTAAAAGTTTTGACCGGATGCCAATTTACTGCACGGATAGTGTATTATATTTTTAACATAACAACACCCTGAACATATGAGTGCAGCTGTTTGAATGGAGACATTTAGAGCGACAGAGAAACCAAGTAGTTTGCTGATGCCGTTTGGTTTTCTTAACTGTTTTAGCTTTTAGCCTAGCCATTGTCAGCCCACAGCCACTGCTAAACCTTGTTCATTTCTTTTAGATATCTTAAAATTAGAATATAGATATAAACTAAAATTAACAGGGAATGTCGACAACCTCGAACAAGTTGTATACTAAGTGAATCGCGCGTGACAAGTTTGTCTTTAAAAAGTATTTAAGATTAAAGTTTGTCTCCAAAATGTGTTTAAACGAAGATATTAATAAATGAAAAGACGCCTGATCGAAGTAAAATATTTCCCATACATTTTCTCGTAAAACAATCGATCTCTGGCCTCAGCATCTATCGATCTGTGTGAAAATTTTGAAAAATGGCCGGGGCACTTTCGGTTTCTATTCGTGACAGCTTCCACCTGACCAGATTCAACCTTCAATAACTTCTAAACTTCTCCGAATCATTGCGGTTGGAAACAAAGAACCGAGTGAAAGTTACACATAATCCTTGACTAACGGCATATTCATATAATTTCCTAGCGTAAAGAAAACGACTTTCCCTGGTATGAATGCGTTTGACCTCGTTAAAAACACGTCATCCGCCATCTTCTAAAGTTTGCTCTCAATTTTCTCACTTAAACCAAGTTTGCACTCACTATACACCTACCTCCCATGTATGATAGATAAAGATGTTAAGATGTAATCAATACAGTATTTATTGCATAATACATGAATTTACACTACACAGAATTCGTCTAAATTTGAAAGAGAAAATACTTATCGTTCACGCATAACAGTAAAAATTTTAACGGACTGCATTTAAACTGTCATCCAGTCTTTGCACGGTTTATGCAAAATTGTGTATGAAAAACATGAGTCATTCGTCATTAATTTTGCAAATATGAAGTCCTTAACCTATTTAGTATCATGTTCATTTTGATTTATTTCTTCATGGACGTTAAAAGTCACGACAAACCCTGTCTTTGGACACACAACCGCTTGTAATGGAGATAAGATGATCGATTGATCGAGAATATGTTGACGTTCAATTGTATCCATGTTTCCACATTTTTTCACTCGTCTAGCCCATTCACTGATCCACACTGAATCATGATTTTAATGTTCGTATCCATAGCTCGTAGGCCTCGAGGGTTTCACTGTCGGTGATACGTATGTATCGGTCATCAAGCACGAGGGGTGTTAACATTGACTCAGTGATCAAGTTGGCACCCGAGACAGTCTCAGTGTACGACATCATACATACTGTAAATTGCTTTGAAGTCCTTTTTTCGTGAATTTTATGTTTTTGACTAATTCGCGAGGTCATAAATTCGCGATGCCGATCTAAAACGGTCGGCAAAATTTCGTTATTTTTCGAAAATGTTTGTCCCTTTACACTGGATACGTCGTATCTGTCTTTATCATAGTTCCAATATATGAGGTGAATAAATAACCAAATTGTATCGATATTGAAAATTTAGATGGTCCAAAGACGTTGGCGATCTTATGTACAACATTTTCTTTATTACATTAACAGATATTGACAGGTTTGTCACAAGGGTAATTATCCACTATATAGAGAGAATCAAAGGCGACCTTGATCTTGCCCTCAGGCAACACCCTTTGTGTGTGTTTGACATTTACAAAGCGCATCAGGGCGAAGAGCTTAGAAAACTGCTAAATAAACACAACATACATATTGTTTATTGTTCATTACGAATGTCCGTGATTAAACAACTAAATGCCCGCTGCTTACAAGTAGAATGCAGCAGCTTCAGAAAAATCAAGAAATGATTAAGCATGGCTGGGTAGAAGCAGGGATATAATGTTAAAATGACCAAGTTCAAAACAGGCCACGGAACGTGTATATTCTATTTCTACTGTGATATTCACTTGTCACCTGCTTTTCACCTGCATTTCAATTATTACTTTCTCGTTTTTTCTCTTTGTACTCACTTTCTGTGTTGCACTACTCACTTGACTCAATTTGTGCGTTTGTTGTCATCGGACAGTTTTCCCGTGGTACTCTACAGTACTCTTTCACAATTAACTTAGATGTTATTTGGCTACTACTCAGCTACTTTGTCCCTGTATACTCCGAACACGCCAGTTTATGCCCTTAGAATTTCCGTTTACCAGCGTTCCTAATTTCGGACTTTGTCAAATGTTAGCAGAGACGTTCTCGGTACTAATGGAGTAACTTTGACATTTGACAAGGCAGTTTTTGCCGAAAGATGGTGAGAAATGACCAGTGATAAATTGATTAAATAAAATGGAGAGTCCAGCTTCTGGAGAGATTCGAACCCGCAGCCTTCCGCTTTTGCGTCAAGTGCACTAAGCGCTTGCCGGGTTCTAAAGGATGGAGTCATATAGAAATGTAGATATTCTCCTTCAAACATTCTGTTGCTTTTCCCTTTTAACACTCACTTCTGTTTTGGATAGTTTTAAATGTTGAAAATCGAATGGGCTAATGGGCAAAGCTCCTGTTCATGAAGTTTCTTACCATGCCAACAAATAAGCGTATTGGCAGTTGACCCTGGAAGAGATGATATTCGATCCTAGACCTTTGACCTCCTGAGATAGTGAAGGTTTTCACCTGGGCTGGGAAGTCTCATGTTGTGTTGGGCAATGACCTGATTCAGATCGCTGACCACGACAGGCAGCAGGTGCGTGCATTGAATCTGGCTTCTAAGAACTGAAGCTTGACGGCAAATTGACGTGCAAAATTTTGAGCTCGTCTTATTTAATCGGAGCCGCATTTCTACGCCATTGGGTAGATACATTCCCTGTAATGCCAGATCTAAATGGAGACGACTGACCAGCTCCAACCTTTGGAGTTTAGCGCGTCGTGCTTTAAACCAAATAATATTGCCGTCATGGGCATTGACTTGCATATGACCCGCCGTATCCTAGGCCTATAGATCCATCGGCATTAAAGGAGCCGCCGTTTGGACATCTGTAGCATAGGACAGTAAACACTTCTGAACAAACTTTGAAAAAACCACCGAGGAACGACTGTCTGCTCCTAAATTATTTCCGTCGGCTTAGTCTACTTGGATCTTCATGTATAATAAGGACTGATTAATATCTGTCTTTTTCTCAGTTTGTGCGGGAATGATAAATTCAATCGGAGTCGCATCGATGTGAGCTTAAAAAGGATACTGATCTGTCCAATGACTATCTTGCATGAATCTCATGGTAGGTGGTACCAACGCCGCATCTTATTCGGATTGACTACACTCGCACGAACCGTGTTTCATCCCTTCTATCTGTAATAACTCTCCTTTCGTCTTTTGAATGACTTGGTCGATGTCCTCCATCATGTGAAAGGCAGTGGCATACACGCCTGATTGAAGCACAGAGGCAAAGCATACTGACTACGCTTTTCTTGGCGGAAGCTCTACCCTTTTTAAGATTCTTTCTCTAAAACAACATCCGTCCTAACTAATTGAAAATGAGATTTCTCTTCGGTGATGTTCACGATATGAGAAGGAAGAATGACATCGACGAGACTATTTTCTCAGTCCTCTGTTCAATCCAATAGGTTTGATCAGTTTCGCTGGAACCGCACGAACTGCGTATAGTATGGGAACAATGACATGGAACTGTCACTTAGCACGATGATGTAAAACAAATTCATGATTCAAACGGTTTAAGTGGTTTCACAAATTTCAAGCCTGGCGTCGGTAAAATGTAGCCTAGAGAACTACTCATCAGGACTAACCACAATTCTTTGTCCGGCTATTGAAAAAAGAGATGACAAAAATGTTGGAAACTTTACAATTCTTAACTTGAGGACAGATTTCAGTAATAAATGTAAAGCTGTAAATAGTCTTTCATGTTATTCATAAATGTTATACGTACTTCGGAAATAAATTGGGGTTCGGGATAGGTGGCAAATTACCTAACCATCACTCCTGGAAAGAAGCAGTTGACACCCATCCTCAGTTAGAAACTGCACACTTCTTCTATAAAGAGGTTTCAGCGACTGTAACAACACGGCCACGGGTGAGGGGGACCCATAAAGAAGCAACCGGCATAAGTTTCAAAGGGAGACAATGGCCGCATTATGTGTTGATTGTAATTGGATTTTGGTAAGAAAACGAGGAGTAGGATTATGGTATCATTATTTAATTTCTTTTACATGTATTACTGAAAACAAACCGAGGAGTAAACTGTTAATCATTAGTATTTCTTAAGAAATATATGTACATTTATAATTTATACTAGTATGCAGCTGAACCAGTAAATCACTGTAAATGTAATTCGTTTAGTTTGATCAGATGTTTCGTTCGATTGCTGCATGATGCGTCAAAACAAATGGATGCAATATGTTTATATACTCAGTTGCAAAAGAAAGTGTGCACGTTTTTATTTTAAATATCTCTATTTTGATAAAACATATCGGTCTCAAATTTCGAACACTGCCTGTATACACCATTTGCTATCAATTGAATGTGTTATCAATGCAAATGAAATTGAGCATAAATTGCTCTAAATTATGATACCAAACGTTTAAATATTTCTGTTAAAAATAATACATAAAATTAACAAAACCTAAGTGCACACTTTCTTTTGCAACATAGTATATAACGCAGCATACTTATAATCTCTAATTCATTTGCGCTTTCTTGAAACCTTGCTAACCTGTGCAAAACTGGGGGTATGCGTTTGCATAGTATTAGTAATCTACCAAAATCAAGAAAAGTTAGACAATAACTGTAACAAGTTATACGTTATACTACTTCAGACATGGTAATTAACTAAATGTGACAATCATTTTGATTTAAACAATTACATCCCTTATTAACAAGTGAAATTTCAAACAGAACAAGTCATAAAAGTATTTAATGGTTTCAGTTTTATTTAAGTATTAAATATTTTGATATAGCTTAGATGTCATACTTAGGATGTTCATGCCGAAAAGATTAAAACACTTTTTCTTAATTTGGTTTTAAAGCCAAATTGAATAGGAAGTGCTAGGAAGGTGAGCTATTGTGATCGCCTGGTGTCCGTCGTCTGTCTGTCGTCTGACTGTCGTCTATCCACACTTAATCTTGTGTATGCAATAGGGGCTGCATTTGTCACTAGATCTTCATGAAACTTGAGAGGTTGCATTTTTTATTAGATTGTCATGAAACTTAGTCAAAATGATTGCCTTGATGAAATCTAGGTGGAGTTTGAAAATGGGTTATTTGGGGTTTGATACTAGGTCACGGGGTCAAATAAAAGAACAACAATGTGTACGAAATAGAGGTTGCATTTTCCATTGGATCTTCATGGAACTTGGTAAGTATGATTGCCTTGATAAAATCTAGGACGAGTCCGAATATGGGTTATCTTATTGCGTATACATGTATAGCCTAAGTGTTTATATTTTCCGTAAAGATTTACTTCAAGGTCAAAATGAAAACCGTTTTGAAACAGCGACTGATATGTTTTGCATTTTTCTTCTATTATAACATATAGGTAACAAAAGAATAGCCAAGTCTTTAAACTTTTGAAAATTTGAAAATACATCATGATTTCAAATATGCCCAATAAAACAAATACACATACTGTCTACGTGGGTTACTGATAAATCTGGAGTGCATACTATGCAATGCACTAACGAAAGTAAACAATTGTAAAAGAACTGCCAAATCTTAACTATTAAACTATCTTTGACTAATTTCTTTTGGACAACGTTAACCTGTTTGTAATCATATGTCTTGAAATGTAAGTTGAAAGTAGTGACAATTCCTTTCCAAAATCAATCTTCAGAAATGAATGAATTTAAACCTACGAGGACATTTGTCAAGTTCTATTAAAAATCATCAAGTTTTTCAAAGACAAAATCTAAATGTAAATTTCACTGACAGACTAGTAAGCATTGGAACCTGTTGTAAGATGTTTTAAAGATTTAAGATTTTGTGAAATTTCATCATTTTATGTGACTTTGTAAAAATCATAGATTTGAGTTTTCTAACCTAGATTACACATACTTTATCATATGGCTAAGGTGAATGGCGAAACGATTAAATTCTATATTGTAGGTGAAATGCTTTCACAATCCGATTCTAAAGCATCAAACTATAGGTTTTCCTCTCCTTACTAGCAATATTCTCAGGTTTACATATGCATTTGTTGTCTGATGACTATCCTTATTTTTACCGTCTCAGTCGACGTTTAAGAAGTATTTACACTAGCTACACTATCACGTATCTATCATAGTGAGTACAGTCTTTTTTTGCATGCCTGCAGTTATTATTGCCAGTGCAAGATTAATATTTCTGTTGCATGTTTTTTTTTGTAGAAGCGATGTTCATCTCTTTTTGTTCCTCAAACACAAACCTAACTACATGCTATACAGATTTCTTGGCATTACTGTGAAAACAGTCATTGCTTTTCTCTTGTTTGAATAAAGGGATCAAGCAAAGTGTTCTAATGATAAATTTATAACGACGAACAGAACGATTTGAACCTTATATATTAGCGTATCTTATCATTTGATTCATACGTAGCAATTGAAGAACTGGTATCATTTCATTAATACCTTCTATAATTGATATATCGGCCTTGTATCCCATTTGGTAGATTTTCCTGTAAGAAACTTCATAATCCCTTTTGTCGCTATCAGATCCAGACAAGTTTTGTTATATTCAGTCTTTCATCGCCAACGTTGAATGCCTGTCCGGTCATACGTGTTGCATTGTTTAATGCAAATATAAAAGCATTTGCGGCATCACGAACGTGAAGAAACGTTCTCCGGAAATGGCCTTCATAAATATCGAGTTTCTTTTCATGGACAGCTTTGAATGTCAAGTCTTTGATCAATAGATCAAGTCTCATGCGTGTAGATAATCCAAACAAAGTAGCAAGTTGCAACGATATTCCTCCTACAGATCGTACAATGTCTTCACCCTGAGCTTTACTTTTACCATACAATGATAACGGGTTCAAAATAGTTTCTTCTGTGCAAATATTATCAACGATTCCATAGCAAGAACCTGTACTAGCATAAATCAGTATCTGATCCTTTCTTATAAAATCAGCAATATTCTTAGTCCCCGTTATGTTAGTATCAAAAGCACAATCCGGTTCAGTGTCACATGCCGGTTAGCCAACTACTGCAGCAAGATGAATTACTACGTCTTTGTCAGCTATCACGTGAGCCACATGCCCTCTATCTCGTATGTCCCCCTTTATGAAAAGTAAATTTTTGTGTCCTGCAACATGCAAAAGTGGATTGATACCCCAACGCAGCAAATCATAAACTGTTACATGATAGCCTTGCTCCAACAATATTGGGACTAAAGTTGAGCCAACATATCCAGCCCCTCCGGTCACGAGAATTTTCATGATAGTCTTTTGGCTGAAATATAGATGTATGCATTACAGTTATACCGAAAAGATTCGAGTAAAACTGAGAAAATGTTTGTTACTTGTCTACGACAAACGTCATTCACACTTAATTTTGTTCAAAGTAGCTTAGAACTGTTATTGAACATTTCAAGCAAAACATAAAAGCACATAAATAAGTTCTCATCTGAATGTCAAAATAAAATTATTTTATCAATTGTCTTCATATTCTTCATATTCTTTCATATAAGAAATAAGATTTCTTTACCATTATATAAATACAGTATTTCAAAATCACAAGACAATTTCAAGGCTAAAGCAAAGGCAAACAATTATAATTTCAGAAACCTCTGGTAAATACAACTTAATATCTCTAGTTTTAAACTTTTGTAACTTGTGATTTCTATAGAACTACATGTTTATCTACATTCTGTTATTTCAGCAAATATTTTATGAAGCTTTAGGTAAACTCCTTTTATAAATAATTCATTGTAGATGATGGAGTTGTAATCTAAATATTTTCAAAGTGTCCTATTAACATAAATCATAAAAGTCATATATTTATATATACATGTAATGATGACATTTTCTGGCAAAGCTATTCGCTACTTGATATAATTTTGATTTGCATGGTCATTTTAAATCTTTAAAAACATTTATCTTTTAGTGTCATTCGTAGTTTCCGGAAAGTATTTTATAAATGAACGATCTAATCTGATATGTTAGTTGTCATCTTTAAATCAGCATTTTGAATTTGTGCCGAATATGTCTGTTTAGAATGATAGATGACAAGTGTAATGTGTTTAATTAATACTCACAGTTTAGCAAGTACACATAATTCCCTTCACAATTTCAAACACATTACTTGAACTTGTTTATAAGGTTCAAATTGTGCATGTACAGCAATTGGAAGAAATATTATATATCACAACTCAACAATAGAATATGTTCTACTATGAGTGGAATACGCTTTTTAACTCTTATTCTGTTGCATTTCTATAATGGACTGATCCCATTTGTAACATTGCCATTACCATTGGTTGTTCAAAATACAGCGTGATGAACATGTATATGACAGAAATATATACATGTAGTACGATATACATTGAACGATACTAATTTTTGATAGTTTCATGTCTGTCAACTAACTACACGAATGTTCTTTCAATTACCGCAATTAAAGTTATCAGACTGTACGTTTCATTTTTATATGATTAATATATAGAAATGTTATTAGTCGCCGGAGGAAACCGGCGACTATATTTGATACGCTTTAGGATTCTTCAGCTGCTAGGAGAAGTTATTAAAATGTATGAACTTGTTACAGTTTTGTTCTGACATCTTACATTGATTGTTTTAAACAAAAAATACTTTTTAAAAATAGCGAAGAAAGTTGAAGTTCGCGTTAAAATTGGCCCTTTTAATTAAAGGGGAATAACTGTTTAAAATGTGAAAAATAATGATGCTCCTCAGACCGGTGTTTGCAATATCTTATACCAAGATAAAAGATCCGCCTGGACCAGACCAACTCGACTTTTTAGCTCACCTGAGCTGGCTCAGGGTGAGCTATTAGGATCGATGAATGTCCGTCGTCCGTCGTCTGTCGTCCTTCGTCCGTCGTCCGTCCACACTTAGTTCGTTAACACTCTAGTGGTCGCATTTTTACACATGACCCAAAAATAGAAAAATCTTGTTAAGGTTCTAGAGGCTACTGTTTCAGTCCAAATATCCTGGCAATTTGT
>JAUMHA010182493.1:1253-11397 GCA_032359765.1 Saxidomus gigantea
AGGTCCTAAAATGATTTTTGTGTTTATTTATTGATACTGTGAATATTTGCAGTGCATTTCTGGCAGATGATAAAGTTATAGTATATGTTCCTAGTACGTCATATCGTGAAACATACTACACACATGTTAAAAGGTTAACTGTTCATTCAAATGTGTATTTCTACATTTCTGGACTTATTTTACTCTACTGCAATTGTTTTACGCTCCGACAGCACTTAAGTAAATATATTAAGGTCCAAAAATGATTTTTGTTTTTATTTATTGATACTTCCTTAAATGAAAGTTTATATTGTACAGCATAATAGCACAAACTGAATAATAGGAGTATTTAATGTTTGGTTAGGCTTGTGACAAAGTCCTCTCGTATTAATCACTGTGAATATTTACAGTACATTTCTGCAGAATGATAAAGTTCTATCATATGTTCTTACGTCGTAATGTTAAACATCCTACAAAAATGTTTTTAAACATTTTAATTGTTCATTCAAATGCGCATTCTTACATTTCTGAACATTTTACTGTACTGCAACTGTTTTGCACTCCGACAAAATTAAGATGAAAAGTTTAATCTTCATCACCTATCAGTTCAACTGATGATTACATCAAATGGCTAATCGTTTGCATTGAAGCATTAAACATATTTGTAAAAGAATTATGTGTTTTTACACTGTAATCTTTGCATTTCTAGAAGTACTTCAACAGAAACAAAATAATAAAAGGATTTTTTTTAAATACATTGCATTATTGCAGAAATATTTCAATTCCAAATACTAAAGTAAACGTAGTATCAGCTAGTTAGTTCAAGTTGGTACTACTATGGTATACAATGACGTTTTTGGTGCATTTTAACGTTTTTCTGAACTTGCAAATATCTTTTACATTTAATTATGTATTGATTTTAAAATCATAAAAGACATCAAAGGAAACAGTACAGCGCCTCTCTGTAGGATTACTTAATTCTTTTTAAGGGTCCGTGTCCCCTAAACTGTCATTGTTGATGTTCCAGCGCATGGTATTATCAACTTACTGATCATTAAGCCTTTAAATTTAGTGACATGTATCCAGACTCACTCTGACTTGAGCAGTGTTTTTAATTTCGAGGTGATTAGGAAAGCAGTGGGTCTGAAATGTCTTGAGCTTACTTCGAATTTTGAAAGCAACCATTTTTGTTGCGAAACTTTTTAATTAGATGCCAGATTCTAATCTCAAAGAAATGTTTATAAGTTTTAGATCCAAAACTATTAAAAGATTGAAGAGAATATTGACTACCACTGAAATAGACATTAAGTTTTTTATTCTAAATACATTTTTAATGGCCCTGACAGATGTATTAAAACCAACTGGCTTCCTGTGACTATTATTAATCTAAAAAGTGGAACATTTCGTATCTGAACACGCTGGGAATAAAATATTCCAGCCCTAGTCAGTCTGAATGCTCTCCATTTAAATTTGCTGTAACTTTTGCAACACTTTACCCACTTGCATTTAGTTTATATAATAGTAATCTCATGTGAAATCTACAACTCGCAATTCTGAAAAGAAAAACATACTTAACCACGCCGTAAGCCAATGTTTACTGAATGAATAAACAAAATCATAAAATTTCTTCATAGCGGGATAATCTTATCTGGCTGTTACATCGAGTTCATCATTACATAGACCTTTGCAGCAGACAGCGTTCTATTTAATTGCCAGTGTATCTATATTATCAAGAATGACGTAAATTTTGGTGGAACGAATTATTGTTATTAGCCCACGGATTGCATCAATCTTGCACAATATTCCAAAAATAGCATTTTCTTACAATATCCTGTTGCTACACTGGTATGAAAATCTCTTTGATTTAATTTTACACAAAATTAATCATTATAATCTGCATAACTGATACAATGCTCGCTGTGAGTGAATTGCTGGCAAACAGTAATAAAGTCTGTCTTTACTGGCTTATTAAGACATATTTAAACCTTTATTACAACTTTAGTGATTATTCAGTTTCTAAACGTGTACTTCAAAATACAACTCGACGCATTAGAAGAGATACATTTTTACAGATCGCCACACACTGAACTACTGTTAAGTCTATATTTCTTTGTTTAAGGTGTACTTTTCTTCTGTCCGTCTCTAGACAGGAAATTACACTGCAGCTAAATTTGTTAAATGGTTTTTATCCAATCATCACGAAACACGCTTTCAACCGTTTTCGATTACAAGCTAGAATGTCACATGCAGTATAGAATAAGTTTCACCAAATGAGTACTATCCATCACAGATACATGTTTGTACCATTCGTGCAATCATCTTTGAACTTGAATGTTGAAGCTCGAACTAATAACCACAGTCAGTCTGGACTTCAGGCCCCGTGTTGTAGGAATGTAACCAGATATTTCACTTTCTATCGCGGATATCCTTATCTTGATTATTACAAAACCTAGTGAGGATGTCTTAGCCTAGTTCGATAACCAACCATAGAGATCGCTTGAATCACTATTATAGAGTTATAGCCCTTGAATTAACAAAAAGTGCCACATTAGTAACTGCCTAGCGATCTTTATACATTTTGTGCAAGCTTATTAAACCTTACTAAACTTTTTTACCATATTTATTGGCATAATATTTTTATAATCATCCAGTGCGGAATTTGAACAATTGCCACGCTGTAAAATACTTTGGTAAATTCCTTTGATTACTTTGTGTTTACGATATGATTTACCCTTCTCATAACGTGCGCATTTGTCTTGTCTAATTTAGCACCGTTCTAGATGAATACAGTAAACTCCGTATATAACGAACTTCTTTGGGACCCTTTAAAACATGTTCCTTATATCCTTAGAACGTTATATCTATGTACATGTGTAACGTTTTCATACTAAATAAAGAAGGAATGAAATCGGGCCCAGAAAATTTGTTTCTTACATCCGGAATTTTACTACACCCGGATTTTTTATATACGAAGTTACATGTAACTGTAGTAAGCCAGGAAAACTGGTTTCTTAGTGAATAGGCCAAGTTTCCAACACTGTTGTAGACGTTTCAGCACACGAGACAGAGAATATCGAATAAAAATAAGAATCTAGAATTTATAATCTCGCCTGTCATCTCGTAAGTAATGGAATGTTGCATCTTTTTACATTCTCAGAAATAGTCTTTTCCCGTCCGTTATCAGACTTTTAACATACCTATCTGTAAAAATGCGAATCCCAACACGTATACCTTCTCGATTTTCCGTTGCGTGTGATAGTATCTTGTAAAGATGATTGCCAAAGTGAAAACAGACATTCAAAGCTATTTAATTTATCGAGTAACCTTGTTCGCAGTCAGTTCAATAACTTCTTTCAATAATAAAATGTGCAATGTCTGTCAGATTTCATATCAATTTCTCTCTTTAAAAATTCAATGTGCAAAAACTGTTTTTTTTTTACTCTTAATAGTTTCTAAATGCGCCTTGTATAACAATAAACTGACAAAATTGAATAAAATAATGAGATCTAAAGTTCAGGTCCATAGAAATTTAAAAAATGTTGTATGAAATAAGTATTTATTGTTTTAATCAAAAATATTCATATACATACTAAAAGAAAAATGCAGATTTTAGATTAAGGGGACATCAAAAAGACACGACGGTGGCTGTGGCTATTAGCGTTATCTAATATTAAAGTTAAAAAACAAACAAGATTAGTGATTTCAAATTACTATGTTCACATTATTTTACAATCATATGATTGAATTATTGTATAAAACATATGTTATAAATATAGTAAAATCTATAAAGTATGTTTATATCTGCTCTTCTGAAGGTTTATTAGCGTTTGACCCTGCTGGAAAAGCTCGGAAGCAAGTAATGAATAATGTCACTCAAGAAAATTGGAAAGTAAACAAACATGAACATATCTGCATGACTTTGTTTGCATGTTCCTTAGGAAAAAATGAAGAAACTGCTTATTTTGTCGCTACATGAACAAATATTCGACCTCTGCACTTTGCCGGGCATTTTTTATACACGTTAAAAGTAATGGCAACTGTAATATAATATACATGACCGTAAATGGCTGAGCAGTGCCTTTGAGTGGTAATCGTCCTGGGGTTTGATAATCTTATTACCGGGGCGGTTTTCACAGCTTAACCCTATACTACTCACAACCATGAAATACTTATGAAAAAAACCTTATTGCATCTCTGTATAGTCACAGATTTCGAGTCTTTAACTTTGGGAATTCATAAAATTTAACGTCATAATGTCAGCATCTCGAAATCACCATTTTAACTTTACCGTCTTCATATATTCACGATTTCAACTTTATCACGATAACAATATTGTCAATTCGTGAAATTGAAATCATGAATTTATTAAACTGAAATCGTTAGGCATAAAGCGTGAATGCCCCCATCGGTCTTTCCTGTGCAATTGCATTTTGATTAATTTCTTATTTATACTCGTGGTTAGCTACTCATGTGGTATACTCTCCGCCGTCGTCGTGTGCCGTGTGTCGTGAACATTTACCTTCCAACGACTTCTCGTCCGAAAATGATGGACCATTTTTTCCCGTGAAACTGCATAGCAATCATCCTTGCATGGTTCTCTATCAGATTCCCTCGAATTTAGCTGATTCATGTAGAACTGTGTTTGCTGTGGCAACCGGAATAAAAGCCAAAACGAAGTGGTCTGATTTCATAGCAAACTGGCGCACATCATCTTTGGGTGACCCAATTTCGAAATCTTAAAACCCTTCTTGTGAGAAATTGTCGGCCCGATTTACTTTGACACTAATGTTTATTCGGTGGCCTTCTATCAAATACATTGAAATTAGCTCGATCCGTTTAATATTGAGCCACACGGTAACTAAATGCGATATTTATTCTCCGTTGGCAGACTGTCTCTGCGCCTAAGAATTCACGCGTAAGCGTTGTGCCTTTATCTCTTATCTCTTGTCTAGTACATTATTGTGTAATCCTGTTTTTATGTATCAAGACAAGACAACACAATTTTTATTGCATCCATATATGCTCAAAAGCCCATGATGACATACAAACTACTGAATAATACAAGACATAAAGCTAACAGTGGTCGACATCACGAAGAAGGTCAGAAATAACATGAGAATCTTTTGACATCTGACCTTAGTTATAAATGAAATTTGTTCATATGTTCGACACTAATTACATGAAAATACAAAAAAAAGTGTTTTAACATAGATGTTAGGGTGGAAAATCTAAAAGCTATTTTATGAATTTAATAAGAAAGCATTTTCGAAGAATTTATTTAGTTTGACAGTATCATGTAATGACGTAGCAAATGGCTAAGAGTTGGCAATTGTTAATTGTATATGCCGAATATGTGTGACAGTCTTTTTACCAATGTACGAGTTTTTTTCTCTAAAACATCATTCGTACAATGTAAATTGTAAATTACATCGGAGTCTTTTTTACATCGACAGAAAAATAATTCGTAAATAATCTTCATAGGCCTTAGCACTATTTATAACAAAAACTAAAACCCTTGTGGTATTGCATAGCAGATCGATTTTCAAACAAACGGAAGTTAAAAAACATTATTTGTTTTCAATGTTTTTATTATATTGCACTTGAACCTGATAAGACTGAAAAGAAGATTGTGAAAACGCTTAATAGATAAAAGAAAAACGTAGAGAATGCGACCTAACGAATGTTTGCCAAACGGTAAAGCTGTATTCATATAGATCATGAGTCAACAAGCCTATTTGTCTCCTTTGTCATATTTAACAAATTCTATAATCAAAGTTATCTCGAGGATTCGTTCACAGCCTGGGAATATTTTATACTGTTAAAAAAGATATATAACAATTTAAATGTGTATAAAAAATACAACATTAAGTGCTTTTAAAATGTTCTTAATAGATGTATTTGCTTGGCAAATAAGTTTATACAAAACGGGCTTGCAAGTAATATTGACATGTTGACAATCTGAGTTAGTTCAATTAAAGTAAGGAGTAACACAGTAATGTTACGAAAGAGGTTGGCAAATTTTAAAGATTCAATAGTTTATTTTAACAACAGTACGGGTTAATTCGCTTCTGGGCCACAATATTTTTCATGAATTTAAGGTGTGCGACGTTTTCTTTTATAGTATTAGGAAATCAGAAACTGGATGATACTGTCCTAGACACACATGTTTGACACGTAAGTAAAATGTATGTTCCATAATATTATTGTAAAACATCAACAAAAATTAGTAATAGTTGTAGTTAGAATATCAAATCTTACATTGTATTATTAAGAAATATCAAACCCGGGTAGATTTGGTTAAATTTTATATACATCCGAAAGGTAAAGCTGTCATTTTCAAAAGTTAACGTAATTTGATCAGAATCACCACGGGTCTGCAAAAATACCTAGTCTAAGGAGAAAGTGAATGAAATGTTGATAAACATTTGACGAATTCTGAAGCTGACGTCAGAGCAGACGTCACGCCTGCTTACAACTTCTTAGTTAAAGATGCTTGGTTAAAAACTGGGTAAGTAAAGATCAAAACAAATAAAGCCTGATCACAACATGTACATGTATGTCAGCAAACAAACATGTATCAAAATAAAATACAGTTGATAACATTCCAAACTAATGTTAATGATAAAATATTCAATTTGACATAAATATTCAAATTTAAAACATAAACACTTCTAAAACACGCCGCAAACAAAGAACATGTAGCATTTAGCACTGTATGTACATTTGTACCTGATGGACAGTCTGGTCATGTAAAAAAAACATTGTTACAGTAGCGTTGAAACTTGAGCACATTCTGTAGTTCGAGTAATGTACCAATAGTGTATCTTAACAATTACATGTAACATGGGTTATAAATTATGACAACTAAAAAGTATCAGTATCGAGCACTTAATATGATAATGTGAATTTGATAAGTTTTGAGTCGCCAACAATTTGCAAAAGTGGTACTATATAAATTATTAGCGCACTAATAAATATCTGAACTAGCATCTTGTTTTACTCATCGCGAACTAATTGTCCTCAAATTTTCACAGTCTCTTTAAATTAGCTCAGTCTTCTTCGTGAGAAAAAACAAAACTCAAATAAAACTCACCCAAGTAAAACTAAGTGTACTGTATGCGGCTGAAGTTCACAGAGTGACAAAATGATTAAGACTTTTTTGCAGCCTTACAGAAGAGTGTATTATTTTTATCACACTTCACTTATACCCTCAAGACCTATGATGTGACACCTGCACATTAAGTGTCTCACACTGCTTCATCAGCCTTTCAAACAATAGGTTGCTTTGAAAATGTTCTCGTTAGAAAGCCTGAGGTTATTCGAAAATAAAGCAATATAGACTGATAAAACGAGAGGATTTGGCAATCGCAATGAATTCCGAGGCGAAATCAAAGTTCTCACCAAGAAATTGATTCAAAAAATTGCTGCGTGCTCACTTTTGTTTACAATTATTTCGCCCTAGCACGGAATTACATCTTTGAAAACAGGCGAAATTGATCCTAATTAATTAATAGGGGAGTAATTAATTGACCTTTGATTTTGTTAATGTAGGAAGCATCTCCGAAAACACACCGACAGATTTATTGGAACATGATATAAACACACTTTCATTTATAGATTGTATTTTTGATATATGAGGAATTCAACGGATGTTGTATATGCTATCACTTACAGCTGTACTAACCTATTGTCGTTTCAGCTGATTTAAGACTACCGTTCATATTTTTTATTTAGAACGATAAAGAAAGTGGTATTGCATACTTCATCAGTTAATTTAGTACAAAGTTACCGCGTTTATCTTTCGTTTCAAAAGTGTAAGATTTTCATTACAGTCGAGCTTATGGTAATTAACATGAAAGAAACCTAACAACTAGTCTAGCATCTGTAAAGAAGACCCAAATTGTTGTTCCTTAAATTGATATAACACTTTCTTCTTCGTCATAATTCAGTTAGTTGAATATAATTTAAACCCTCATGAACGTGCATTACGTGTTTTTTGTTAAGTAGAATCTTCTATCAAATTGTCAGATTTAACAAATTTCAAAACCGATTTTTCCCCACAAGTTAGAAAGGACTTTGATTTAATTAAGTTTGTATTTAAGAAGTTTGAATTGCTTCACGATACCTTGAAGACATTTTAGATCAATTGGAAGTTTAGAAAAAAGAGTCAAGTGTTTAACTTTAAAGTTAAGCATTTACTCTTCTACAGTTCTTAAAATTACTTCATACATTGTACTTACGTTAGAATGTTTGCAATGTGATTTCTAAAGGCATTTTATATTTAACTTTAACGTTTTAAGATTTTGCTAATTGAAATGTTTTGTTAAAAGTCTTTGCTCCACAAATAAACTTACACAAAAGATACAATGTTAATACTTGCCTTAATTCAACACACGGAAAGAAAATTGGTGTAAACATAACTAATAGAAATCAGTAAGTACAGAAATGAAGCAGAACGATCTCGATTTTATTGAAAATTGACAGACAGAATAGAACGAAATTATAATTGAATACTTCAGTGATAAAAACTTAATCAATTTTTTTAATAGTTTTACTCATTTATAATTTATAGGGGAAATTTAATAGGTCACTGTCTGCCTTAAATAGGTCACTGTCTGCCTTAAATAGGTCACTGTCTGCCTTAAATAGGTCACTGTCTGCCTTAAATCAACTTTTATGCTTTTTTCTCAGTGAACTACTTAAAAGGGTTTGGCTTCGTATATATTTGTGGTTTTAATTTGAACCGTTAAATAATATACAACTACCCGGAAAGTGCGCACGTCCGTACGTCCGTACGTCAAGGTCGGACAAAAGCTCACAAATTGTCGATGAAAAATAGCGGAGACTTGAGTGACAGTAGATGGTATTGTGATTATCAATTAGTATCCATGTACTTTATTCCGCTTGCTCTTGTTTCACATATGATACCTGCCGAGAACATATCAGTTTCTGTAGACTCGTGCATTTAGAGGATGTGCAGAGCGCAAGAAACATATACATTGCACATTGTAAATCTTGTCTTAAATATATCAATTGCTTCTTCGGTAATAATCAATCAGTTCTAGCGATTTTCTTGTTTGACGTAACAGACAATTTTTCTACCTATAAAAATAAAGATATTGAGCATTCTATGCCATGTGGGATTTGAACTATTACCTACTTACCGTTCTTAATGCATCTGTAATAATGCACTGTCAATTTATTTGGGAACTTTTATAAAGGCAGAATTGTGCTAACTCGAATGAGGCAATCAACGAAGTAGTTTGTAAATTGGTCGTTCGCCAATACTGTAAAATTAAGTTGTTGGGGAATCCTGTTTACACTTGTAAGCAATCAATAGTTGTTGAAATTTACAAAAGTATGTTTGATTACTGGATACATCACTGAAGATGTGAGATTCAGAGTAGAATATATCAGAACAGTTTTATCTAAGCGATGTTATCTTATAGAGCATGAATGTACAACATGATTGTCTGAGTAGCTCTTGAATGTTTTATACTGTGAGGTGCATTTTGTAATCAGGTCTTTTTAAAAGCTTTATTCCAACGTACCATTGAGTCATGACATTGAATATGAATTCCCTTTTCATGAAGAAACCGTATATTTCAAAGGTACAAATGTACAAAGGATTAACGCTTTAACTGACTTTGACTGAGATATGCGGATGTTTCGCCATAATTATAAGCATTGTCTTCACAAAGTGATTTGCTGTAGAACGCTAGACTTGGTGTGCAATGGCTACATCGTGAATCATACCTAAAGGACAAAGCATATATAATGGCAGACCTCCAAAGCATTGTTACAGTATCGCTTGCAGCGAACCATTGACAATTAAACAATTTTGTATTGACTGTAAGTACTTTAATTACTTTCAAGTGTGTGATACTTGTCTGAGAGAACATTTAAAAAAAAAACTTCCCATACATAATATTCAATTCATTTTAAAAGAACTTAACATTTATAGGAAATGTTTTACTCTTGTACCATTTTATAGAATTGCTTCAACCGTTCTAGACTAATGAATTTTCAAAGTACGTACTGTCTGACACAATTAACCTTTACGGGTTGACGTGTCGTTAACCATTCATTCATTCATTATCAGCAAAGATATTTCCACTGATCTACCTCTACCACTGTCTTTACTCGATGGGATAAATTTTCCATA
>JAUMHA010182604.1:0-16367 GCA_032359765.1 Saxidomus gigantea
TAATTGTTCGACTGTCGTCTGCACATAAACACTCGCGGGACGACATCCGATATTGCCGATTTCATCACAAATGTAGCAAGGATTTATTTTTATTTTTGTTTGATACCTCGCTTATAAGACGAGGACCCCACTTTGAGGCTAAAATCGGGACTTTATTTCCTTGTCTTATAAGCGGGGAAATACGGTACAATTTTGACACGAACATCTGCTTATATACAGGATTCTAAAACTTCCACTCTCTAAATGTGACCTTGACCTTAAAGGTAAGGATGCAGGACTTGTGCATGACTGCTCAACAATTGTGCCAAGTAATTAAAAAAAAAACTACAATGCATTTAAGAGTTAATATGTATACAGGATTTCATGAACTTTAACTCTAAATGTTGATTTTTTAAGTAGTAGCATTGGTTTTAAATCTGACATCATTTTGATGTGCTGAACATTTGTGCTAAGTTATTTTAAAATCCTTTAATGCATAACAAAGTTACAGTCTATACATGAATGTGTTCATACATACAGGATTCCATTACCTTTAAACTGTTAAGTGTGACCTTGACCTTCAAGGTAGGGATGTGGGGTCTTGCACGCGACAAATCATGTGTTGAAAATTTTCGGAATGTTAAATGAAAATCTCTTCATGCATGACAAAATTAAGAAGAATGTGTCTTACAAATATTGGCATTCAAAATGATAATTGTTGTTGTAGGAGGTTTACACCTGTTCTAATCGTGTTTCCATTAATTTTATACAGACAGGCAGTTTATATTGTTATTCCTGGGACGAACCAGTAGTAGACTACTATCCTCTGTAAGGAACTGCCAACAATGATTAAGATTGTTTATAGTCTCGATCAACACTAGGATTTCTTCTCAGGTTAAACTGCCAAGACCCCTAAACTATCTCACATTAAGAGACATGGTTGGTAGCATGGCCCTCTATAAGAGGTAACAGTGTTTTCAAGTCAGCTACTCGTAACCACAGAGGAGGACAGACTGCTTTGAAAATGACTTTTTTAATTTAATTTATAACTACTTTGTTTTAACCTATGTATGACACTAACGATAAACTATTTTTAGAACTGAATTAGAATGTACACAATCTTTAATCAAAGAGCCAAGGTCATAACAACCGGACAGAAAGAAAGAACACACAGAGTCACAAAAACCAAAGCATGGTTACATTGTGAAAAAGAACAAGAAAACAGTTGAAAAGGAAAAATATATACAAACAGGTTTTCAAACTGATTATTAGTAAACAAAAATAAAAAGTTTTAACACAGGTGAAAAAAGTGTTATCAAATATATAGAGGCTAAAGATAAGGAAAGCTGTTAGTTTTGTCGGATGAAATAAGACCACAAATTTCAATTATTCTTTTAAAACAAAGCTGCATGGGTGGTCAATCAAAGAGCTCAGTTTGAAAACTGACCAATCATTAGCCAATGATTTTAGACTAGTGTAAAACCAAAGATTTTAAAAACTTTTTATCTTTACTGATCCTGCAGACCTAAGTGAAGTTCTGGTCAATTATCTGTAAAACTTTGAGAGATATTCAATTAGGAATTACTTTAATTAGGATTTTCTAAGTCAAAAAGTGGCATAAATTTGACAAAGTTCATGGCTTCATGCAAGAGTTTTGGGACTTGATGCTATGATCCTGTTTATTGATCCCACGGATCTTTGTGAAGTTTCATTTCAATATCTGCAGTAGTTTGACAGATAGCAGCTTGCATGATTATGATCTGCACTGGTCGTACGGGCAGAATTAAAAATGTTCTAAATCTATGCATCTTTTGTTAGTACACTATAAAATACACATAGTTACATGCAATAATAAAAGAATTGTTAACAAAGTGTGCATTAGTTCTGGTCTAACATTATCTTCTAAAGGTGCAATAATTCCTTTTTAATTCAACAAAATCATGTTTTATAGTTGGAACAATTAAGCAGTGATCTGGCAATGAACAGCAGCTGAAATCACTCATATGTTATATTTGTGTAGCTTTACTCTTGCACAGTCATTTACATTTCAGAAAAGAAGAGGTTTTTTTAAATACACAATCTGGTAAAATGTGCCTATTGAGATCAACAGGTCCAGCTGTATTCATATATCATACAAACATTACAATTGTATTGCAATTTTAGTAAAACTTTTGTACTTCATTTCATGAATCATTTTTCAAAACATTGCACTTGATCTTTCCTCAACTTTCATCACATCAGCTAAGGCTGTTCAATGTGTAATGTTATACTTTCTTGTTTGTTTATCAGATTCTATGTCTCTATTCAACATTTTGGTAAATTTTGCAATTTACTTATCAAATTTATTAATCATTTATGCCTTGTTATTTTTTAAAGTTCATGTATTAAACTAACTTTCTGTGCTTGTATTGACAGTGTCTGAGATATTTGCAGACGGGCAGTTTACCAAACCATCGTTCCTCAGAAGGACTAGTACTTGACTGCCCTACTCTGTAAGAAACTGTCAACTTTCTCATATAAGTCCAGTCAGTAGCCGGGCTCGTATCCACAACCCTAAATCAATGAGATGATTGATGAGTCGGTAGTATTAGCCACTCAACCACACATGTTGGTATATAACAAAGTTTCTTCTTGGAACACCAGGAGTACATCAGATCCTGCCATCAGGAGCAGGTGCTTGGTCAAGTTTCAAACTCAGGACCTCTCTACAGACATGCCCTCCTAATATGACTACATCACTAAACCTAGTGTCATTTGGAAGTTATTTTCAGAGCTTTTTTACTTTAAAAGATTTTCAATATACTATTTAGACCTCTAAGCATGGCTGTCACAGCACAATGTTGGTACCTATGTGTCATTAGAACAAATCTCACCTGTCATACCGGAACCATTCAAATATGTATTGGTTGATCCTACAAAGCAATATTTTATTATTAGGCCATCATCCCAATTTATTTACTCAGTAAAAAACTGCATCAAAATAAATCAGTCTTTTCTACAAAAAAAAAAAAGATGATAATTTTTAACTTAAATTTTAGTCACATTTACCAATACTGAAAAACTAATGAAATAGAAGACTTAAAAAATGAAATGAACACACTGTCCAGGAAAGAGAAATGGCAAGATTGTCACGATAAGCAAAATGTAACGACAGTGAAGTGAAATGAAAGGAATGTCCTGAATTAGTTCAATGAAAGGACCGTCCTGAAGTAGTTCAATGAAAGGACCGTCCTGAAGTAGTTCAATGAAAGGAATGTCTTGAGAAGTGACAGGACTTTCCAGAACAAGTGAATTAAAAAATGTACTGAAAAAGGGAATGAAAGAACTGTTGAGAAAAATGAAGTGAATGGACAAATCTGAGAAGATGAAATGAAAGATATATTGTTTCTCCAGAAGAACCAGATTCATCCAGGGTTTGTTTTATTTCAACTACAAAATAAAATATTCCATCTTATCTTATTCACTTACAATAGTCATGTCATTCAAGGTAACACTAGTAATCTTCCTAATTTCATCATGTATGTATATGCCATAAATGTATATTTATCGCTTATATACCTAAGTCTCCTTGATGTGGGGTGTGTTTTTTCTCATACGTTTTAATTTACGTCATAAGTCATAACCTTTTAATTACTGTTGGTCTATTGATCTCAATGATCCTGCATACTTGTGAATGATCCCGCATACTTGTGATTTGGACATGGTCGACTGTATGCAAATCAACTGGTCAACTTTACATTATAAAATTCGAGGAAAAATAGGTGGTACTTTTGAAGATTACGTATCTATACAGGTAAGTCCATTTATAATGTAAGGGTAAGACATAAAAATTCTGTTTTGATCATGTAGAAACTGAAAATTTGTACTGGAGGTATGGCTTGGAGTTAAATGACGACAGTGGCATAAGCTTCACAATTCTCTCCTTTTCAATTTCATATAAGAAATAAGTGTCTCGCTACTTTTACACTGTAACTTCTTTGTTAAATGCCATATTTACACAACATTTTACATACACGCACACACCGACAAAACAGGAAAAACATATACATAGCAAATAATACACAAAACAAAGAGGAACATGCAAATACAACAAAAACAAGAAATTGTATGTTTTCTACAGTACGGACTACCCACTACCTACACAGTGATACAGGCATGCATGTAAGGCCAAACACAAATTATTCCATGTTAGCATGTAGTCATCACTGTCATCAACTACACAGCTTATACAATGATGTGTTACCAAGATGTGTCAACATACAAAAGGTAAATGCTGATCTGAGAATGTGACAAATCATGAAATGGGAAATACTTCGCATGTTTACTCAGCAGAGATTGTATGTACTTATTGTGAAGACTGTCTTTGGTATTGATACTTAAGCTTAAAATGAGAGTTTTGAAAACTTGCATTTTCATGAACAATTAATGCCAACTCATTTTTGATAATTTCAATTTTTCAAGGTATCTTCATAATGAAAAACAACCCTTGTAACACAAAAAGTGATGATGGAACTCAGGAAAATGTGAATAGACAAAGTTTGGTAGATTGCTTGATGATGACAAAGGTATGTTAATATGCTTGATGATGGGTTGATGAATAGATGGATGCATCATGGATGATGATGACAGGCACACAGAATGATCTGTATTTAGACCTTACCTTGTGGAGCTTCAAATACGGATTTATATAAACTTCTAAATGACGCACTTAGGTCCTGTTCAATGTGCGAGTTGTTTTCAATAAATGAGCCCTGTTGCGTCTGTGACTGAGACTGAAAATAGAGAATATTTAATTGAAAAGTGAGAATACTTAATTGAAAAGTGTAAATATTTAATTGAATTTTTTACTAGAATATCTACCTAGAGCCAAATATTTAGAATTTGGTTAGGAATTTCAAACTTCTTTTTCTAATTAGACTAACTTGTCCGCTTTAGACACACTGTAAAGTGTCAGAAGAAGCCTGACAGTCATTAAATAAACAAGAGGCCCACAAGGGCCAGTATCGCTCTACTGGACTGTCCTGAGTTAATTTTGCAATATCTTTTATTATATATTATCAAGGAGCTAACAGGTCACTGTGACCATGACCCACTGACCCAAAATCTACTTTGTGAAACAAATCATCTTATAAAGTTTGAAGACTGTTGCTAATAACACATCTCAAAGTCCTGAACAGAAATGATTGTTCAAAGTTTGAGTTGGGATCATCTACAAGTTGCATGCAACCTTCTGAGCAGGTTTCATGAAAGTCAAATGAAAATTGTGACCTGTACAGTTTGATCAAGTAAAAGCTAAAGTAGGTCACTGTGACCTTGACCTTGAAAACTGTAGGATCTTTCACTTGGTAAGATAAATTATCTTATGAATGTTCAAGACTGCGGGTGATATAAATCTCAAGATATTGAGCAGAAACAAATTTCCAAATTCTGGTACCTGTGACCTTGAACAAGTCTGATGAAAGTTGAATGAAAGCTGTGACTTGTAGAGTTATTAAGGTAAAGCTAATGGAGGACTCACTGACCCAAAAAACATTAGGGATCATTTATTGGTTAAGCAAGTTTCATGAAAGTCAAATGAAAATTGTGACTTGTAGAGTTATCAAGGAAAAGTTACCAGACAGATGGACGATAAACCACCATTGCATAAGTTCTGCTGGACTTCGTCTAGTTGAGCTTGTAAAATTGGGAACTGTTATTGAATTTAAATGCACTAAATTTAGTAACCACATATAACCTTAATTAACTTCCTTTATAAAAACTTGGATAACTTCAAATTTTGCAAACACTAATTAGTTAAATTACTTATACAGCTCTGAAGACCTGCCAAATCTTTTTCATGTGGAATCAGATAAGAGTAAAATGGCTTAAGCCTGCAAAAATATATTTAGGTCAAGAGACATAAGGCAAAACAATACAAGAGGGCAATGACGGCGCTAGTTCACTCACCTTACTACAATGGCTATTATTTGACCTGATGACCTAGTTTTTGTCTTTGCCCTACTTGACCTAGAGTTTATAATGACAGACAGTCTGACCAATTTTCAAGATGCTTGGGAATAAAATTTGAAGTCTACAGTGTTTGGAATAGAATTTGAAGTCAACAGTGTTTGGAATAAAATTTGAAGTCTATAGTGTTTGGAATAAAATTTGAAGTCTACAGTGTTTAGTCTACAGTGTTTAAGTGGGGTTTTTTTATATTATTTGACCAGGTGGCCTAGTTTTTGATCTCACATGACTAAATTCGGAACCTGACCTGGATTTCAACATGACAAACATTCTGAATATTTTTCAATTTCATGGCAACTGTGCATAAAATGTGACATCTAGAGTGTTCAGAAGGTTTTTGTATGATTTTATCTGATGACCTACTTCTTGACCCCATGTGACCCAGTTTTGAACATGACCTAGAGTTCATCCAAACACAAATTTTATCTAGTTTTCAAGACGGTTGGGTATGAAATGTGGATTCTAGAGTGTTAACAAGGTTTTTCTATGGTTTAACTCAATGATTAAATTTATCACCCCTGAATTGACATAGAAATCATCAAGACACAAATTCTGACAAATTGTCATGCAGACAGGGTACCAAATGTGGCTTCTCAAGGGTGACAAGGGTTTACTTTCATTTTACAACTAACAGGGGTGTCCAACAAGTGGTATTTAGAAGTGATAGAGGTCTGGTTTAAATAGTGTGAATGAACTATTATTCCATCTTCTGTATTCAATTGATTTAAGCTTCATAAAGTCAACATTTCAGATTTAGAGAAGTAACTTAGTGAAATTGATCCAGAAGATCAGTGTGAATAAGGCTTTTCTAGCTTTGTAACCAGATTGTAGCATTTACCAAAAGGCTTAACGCTGCCAATACTACAGGACACTTACCTGTGAGATCGGAACTGTGACTTGCACACTGAGGTTATTGTTTGAGACCGGAGACCCAATACTACAGGACACTTACCTGTGAGATCGGAACTGTGACTTGCACATTGAGGTTATTGTTTGAGACCGGAGACCCAATACTAGAGTTACTGTGACCAGATTCAGGGCTGTATGGAGATGGCGCCTGAAAATTCAAAACAACTTTTAAACAGGTTTTCAATATTCATGAAAATTGAAAAATCACTGCTCCAACCTGAAAAACACATTGTACAAATCCTGGTTTAAAATATAGTTACTGCTATGAATTCATTGTTTGAAAATTGATTATAAATTATTATTTTCAAATGCACTTTGATAGAGCATAAATTAAATAGTCAGAAATATTTATATGGCATAAGCTGTCAAGTTACAAAAGGATATGAAGGTAGGACTGTCAATTTTTAAACTATTACTTATTCAATATTTCAAGTAATTGCAAAGAAGTTAACATTTAATCTAGTTCATTTAACTCGGATTCATAGTACTAATTGAAACTGTAGGTACATGTATCTAGCACAGCTGAAAGTTCCCATCTGATGAGCTCATACATGTACAAGGAGCTGATAATATCTTCTCAGCCACCTTCTTTATTATGATAATCTATGCTGTATAATGCACATGAAATAACTTAAAATTATTGTTGGTGGTTTTTCATAAACTCCTTGTTCAATTTTTGTCACAAAGACAAAGCAATCTTATCACACTACAAACCTGATCCAGCCAGTTTACGGCTTATAAGTACTTAGTAGCCGCATGTGCAGTGGGACAGTAAGACATGGAATGTCCCCACTTTAGCAAACTAAAAAAAAAAGTTTGCTCAATATACTGACACTACCGTAACAGGTTTGAACCCAACCAGCAGACGTTAAGTGTTACTCTTTTGGTGAGAGTACTGGGCACAATTCCAGAGAGCAGAAAACCTGACAAAAGTATGTAACAGCACATGTTGCAAGTACAGTTTACAAGTACTATCAAATACATAGGTTGACCATTCATTTTATAAAATAGAATATATTTCAAGTCTATTTTCTGATGCTGTAAATCAAGTCTTACATCAAATTTTCTTTTCCTTGCCGTTCTGATTGGAAGTGGTTCTTCCTGCGGATTGCTGTCTATTGCCCAATATGATCCCTAAAATAATAGAATAAATAAAACATGTTATTTTTCCTTGCCATCAGAATATCCTTCACCTAACTTAATAGCTGTATTTAATATCGAAAGAAACTTTTAAATGCTTAATTAGTTATGTTGTCAACTTGTCAGTACTCTTTTAATGTTTTAATTACTGTCACTGTTCATAAATCTATTTTCAAATTTGAACAGGCATTAAGACACCTTTTAATGTGCTTAACACCTATATTGTATACACTACCAGATAAGAAAAAGGAGAAGGAACAAACACGTCAACACTGGGTTAATATGGACTTGGTTATTTAATTAGATCTACGGGTTTCGGTCGTAAGAGACCTCCTTCAGGATATATTGTATGTAAAAAGAGATCATTTCTGCAAAGGAGCATCACAATATAAAACAGGGTTGGCAGAGTATTGCCCGCCCAGGTTTTCTCACTTATAAAATAAGTGTTCTCATAGACAAGACAATTAACATTAAATGCCTTACCTTTCCAGGATCTTCTTTTGAACGTGGAACTTTTAAAAAGCATTTATTCAGTGATAAATTATGTCGTATTGAATTCTGAAATAGAAAAAATATATGTGAGAAGTCTTCAGTAGTACCATTAAGTGAAACTTACATGATATGAAGTCTGATTATGAGGAAAACTTCTTTAGCTTATTGACTAACTCTCAACACTGATTCAGGATGTTATCACGCTTGCAAGGGAGAGGAGAGTTGAAATTCTCATCCCTGCTACCCATTCATAGCTGGGTGGACTGAGGCACCTAAGGCATGATCAGCATCTTTACATTGTAATATTAATAGACAAAACTTAAATAGACAAAAAGTAATGAGACCAATGTCATGCAGACGCACACCGGAGGAGACAATCCCCACTCAATGGACTGGTCAGTCAGGGAGACACTACCTTTGAGAAAGGCTAGGTAGCCGTACAAATATTTCAACACTTTGATACATGTTGCACAAGTCATAACTGTTTCTCGCTGTATTGTTGGTTACACCTGTTAATTTATATCCTTTGAAGCACACATTGCCGCCGCGGTATTATGTTGCGAATCGCCGCACTGCATTTAATATAATTGTTTCAAAAATATTTTTTATGAACCTTAAAATGTGGATTTAAACTATCTTTTCCCGTTTAAGTCAGCTGTTTAAGTTAAGTGATCAATGTTTATTTTCCACTTGTCATTTGTCACTCGTTATAGGTATGAAAAATCAACTTTTATCAATTAAGTCCAGTATATGTGACACCACTGACTAAGTAATGTTCGTTAATTTGTGAATGCCAAACATTATTTCTCTCTAACATTTAAAAAGTTCTGAATGTTGTTTATCCGGAGCAACTTGTTCTGTTTGGGAAAAGTGTTTTATCCGGCCGTCCTACATACCAAGTAAGAATATATTGGAAAATACAGCCGTACCCTTTGTTTTCTTTATTTTTTTATGAACGTTTTAATATTTTGTATTAAATGAAAGCTAAAATTATGATCTTTATGAATATGTAAAAAAATATATATAAGTAAAACCTTGATAGAAACTTAAATTCAATATTTCGGATATGTGTAACTGCTTAAAGAAGGCAGCAGCAGGGTAGCGGTAAATTACACGATACTACTGCGATCCTTGTCTAATATTATTAAACAAGTAAACTTTTAAAAATTATATACCATAATGAATGATTATTCAATACCGATTATATGTTGCTCCTTGTATGAAATTATATGTAGGGTTACCTAGCCTTTTGGTCTAGGTAGCCGGATTCGGCTACCTCGACCAAAAGACTAGGTAGCCGGTCACGGCTACATAGTCACTGCCAAACAGAATATATATGTTGTCTCTATACGGTATACCAGCCCGACGTACCAATAACGACACACAAATTAATTTGTCCGCATCATATTAAGGCGAAAGTCGAAGCTTGCTCGAGTTTGCTTCATTGAAAACGAATGCAAATAAACTAGACTGAAGACCGCAATCCTACATTTTACTGGTTTAAATGATAAAATTCACAAAATAATTTGATACACGATAATTCCGGTTCCCTATTCTATAATGGATAAAGGTTAGAGAACCGAAAAGATTTCTTGCTCATGTTGCGGTTTATCATCACTGGTGGATGCAATTTTCAAAGATTGCCTTTTACATCAAGCATTTCTTAGTTTTGTTTACAAAATCAGCATGCAAGTGTAGTGCTGACCCAGTTAGTTAGTCACACTGCCTGTGACAGACAGTGACGGTACTTACCTTCCAGCCATTTCCAGCGTCCTTGTAATACGGGAAATTATCACATATCCACTGATAAATTTCACTCAAAGTCATTTTCTTTCTACTTGAACTGTTAATGGCAAAAGTAATTAGATTGGCGTAAGAATATGGTGGTTTTCCTTCTCTTTGACTAGTTGTGTCTTCGTCAAGTGTGGCGTTTGTGTCTAATGGTGAATGAGGAGATTTCCTCATTGCAAGATTTCCACCCTGAGTCTTAGCATTAACTGCACCATCCTTTCCAATATGTCCCGACATGGCTCCCCCGACCGTTAAACGGGGGAGCCAATCCATAGCAGTAAGCGAACTCTCTAAGTCAGCCATTTTGTTCGTTTACAAATTCCGCATGATGTGACGTCAGGTGCGCTAAAAATTGCCAATTAGCATAAATTGTCTAGTGATTCTAATTATATTGTTTATATGTCTTTCACATAGAAATGAAAAGTTTTTTCGATTGAAAAGAATACTGATTTATGTTAACCAACATGTCGTTCTTGGTATAAAGGGAATTATAGAACTATTTTGTGACGGAAGTATACAAACCAAATAACACACTTAAGGCTTCATTGCCCCTGGCGGAGTAACTAAGCAACGAAAAGTGTCCTAGATATACATTCGCGTTTTCACAGGTAAATCGAAAGTAGAGCGTGTGGGCGTTTCGTGTACGTGCAAGTTAACCCGACCGTTTTTGTTTGATATTGAGATCAATTATAGATTGAATTCTTTAATGTTAGGGATGGTGTCGTATGTTTTAATACACTTTGAGTGCTTATATTTTGTACTATCATCTTTCTCAAAGAGGTTGAAACGCTGAAAAAATATAATCTTAACAGTATATACTGTATACATGCACATGCCTGTACACAAATCATTTGTGAAAAGACAAACGATAAATTCTTAACATTTTTATTAGAATTTCTGGTATATCGATCTCTTGTGCAGGCACGGACAATAAGCTGTCCGGGAACATTCCACATGTCGACCAAGACTATAGGCCCTATCCATGCTTCCCTTCGGGAAATACAGATCTTTAAATCCAGCGAACATCTCATCAACACTGAAATAGATACTTGTGGAAGGCAAAGGGACCAGGCACCCTTGAAATGTTTTTCAAGACTTGGTCTCAGACAGCCCCAAAAAGTTCTTCTCACTTGTCAAGGGTAAGAGATTGGATGAAAGTGGCATCTCCCAATTGACGTCTTTAGAACTGTGCAGCCCACAATGGTCCTAGCAAGAAGGCAACCGTCCTCAACCAGGAGTTCACTGGGGAACTCTTCTCTAACTCTGATAACACGTCTGAGGTGTCTACCATGGAAGGGAATACCCTTCCCAACATGCCTCACCTCCGTGACAATAGAAGTTGACGGCGTCAACAAACTCCATCGTAATCTCAACCCTAAAAATGCCTCTGATCCAGACAACGAGCATATACGTTTCCTCAGAGAGTATACAGGTGCTATCTTCACAGTTCTCACTCTCGTAAACAATATCTCTGCAACAAGTTGAAATTTTATCTGACTGAACGAAAGGTAAAGTCTCACCGATCTTAATAAAAAGAGGACCGCAACAATCGATCTTGCCAATTACAGGCCAATTTGACTCAATTCTGTCTGCTGCAAAGTCATTGAACATACCATCCACAGCTATATCACGAGACACAATGACATTGACCGTTACAACATTCTGTCTGACCATCAACACGGTTTCCCGAAGCGACGATCGATAGAAAGCAAACTCTTTCGAACACTTCGACCTGTCCTCTGTCCTAGATGAACGGGAGCAAATTGGTGCCATCCTCTTTAACGTTAGGAAGGCGTACGATGCCGTCCCAAATCAGCGACTAATGGTCAAGGTAGACCACTAGGCCTACGACATCAGATGTGGGAAAGTAAATGGATGATGTCCTTTAACCTCGGCAAATCTGAGGCGATCCGTATAGGAGGTGAAACGAGGCACGTATCTTAGTGTCACCGCTACACATAATCTGTCTCGAAACAGTCAAGTAGAGACAAGAAAGCCTACATCTCCCAAGCCTTCCTCAGGAAAAATCTGACAAGCTGCCCACAGGACACCAAGACATACACACTTACCGGGCGCTTAGCAGGCCCATCCTTAAAGGTCCATTACTTCAAGTTTCAAGTTTATTGGCAAAATCAGCAAAATAATTTGCCTTTGGCCATTTACAAATAATGAATACGGAATATTACTAACACCAAATCAAATTTTCTTTTAAATCTGGAATTGTAACAGGGAAATACAGTTTGAAACTGGCTTCTAAAACTTTGCAATAGCCGTGGAGTATTTCCCTGTTTGAAATACTGCTGCAGAAAAACGAGTGATTGTGTATTTCCTTACTGATTGACCTAGGTGGTCTTTTTGTCCTACTTTCGCTTTATTGAATGTTGTAACAGTCAGAAATATACTTTGCACATCATTGGAAGTAAAGTTCTTCAATTATAATTCAAAATAGGCATGTTTATTTAAGTACAACCTATTTACAGCCTCCTGGAAAATTACAAAGATATTTGAAAACTATTATTTATTAATTCTTTTGTTAAACTCAAATTTTCAACACAGTATGGTCACATTCGATGCAGCATCTCATAGTTTTCCTTCTGAGAAGACGCCCGTGACAATACCAGATTACAAAGAAAATTCGATTTTGTGTTAGTAATGGACCTTTAGGTACGCCAGCACTGCGTGGGGCCGTCTACCTTTTGACACAGAGATAAGCTTTCTTGCGGTTACCTAATTTTGAGTCGTGTATGTCACATGTTTTCTCCTTGATAAGGCTAAAGTTCACTTAACAGAATAGGATTTAAGAGAACTTAAAAGGTAATCTTGTCATATGGTCAGTTGGCTGTGTAAGGTAAGAATTGTTCTTTTTATAATAATTCCCAAAAGTCTCTCAAGCCATGTTAGTTTGTAACATAACAATAATTATATGAAAAACTGAAATTTGATTGACCAGGTAATGCCGGGGTAGGGGAAAGATACTATTACATAAAGTGACAGTTTCAAAATGTGAAGAGTTCCTTGGAGTATAGATAAAAGCTGAGCATTTGCTTTAAAAGTGGTTTTGAAAGTTTTTAATCTTTGAATAAGGTGGTAAAGGTTTCTCTTCTTTTAAACTTACAAGCAGTAATGATCATTGATTTGTCATTTATATTACATGTATATAGAAGCGACGAACACAACAAACGTCAGTTCTTTTTATAGATTATAGCATGAATACCTCCGAGTCCACCAAAGAATGCTGTGAATTAATGACAAATTAATAATGTGAGTCAGAGGAGATACAATACTGACAGCAGCACCATCTTTATCCAATCTTCCCGTAATACTATCAACACCAGTAGATTTAGTAAGACTCAAACTGTTTATGTATTTAATAACTCTGCTTTCTGAAACTGGTCGGAAAAACGTAACTATAAGGAGAAATTAACCCCCTTTTTTACAAAAAATCATTCGACGAACATTTTCCCATATTTCCCTAGATCAGCGTATTTTGCGACAAAAAAAAACGGGGAAATTATGCTGCTGGATTGTTCCTCAAAATGTACATAGTTCAAGATTTTGGAAACAGTTATTATTAAGATTTTTATTCTGCACAGCATGCTCGTGCTATTCCTTTTACAATACATGTACCACGACCGCATGCCATAACTTCTCTCGACGGTCTCACGTTAAACAGTTACTGCGAAACACAACACCCGTCCCTCTCTTATATATCATTGTCTCACAGATTTTGAACTGCACGCTCTTTTTCTAATTACAACAATACATATGCATCACACCGCACGTCCTTTTTCTTATTCCAACAATGCATATGCATCACGCTGCAATAATCTGTTACTGGAATCGATCATTTCTTCTAAAGGCTGCCTATCCTTCGGATTATACAGCATCATTGATTGTTTGGTGATCTTTTTATGATTACAGGTATATGTAGGTGTTGTTCTCTGCAAACATGGCTAAGTCCGTTGCCATAATAATTTAAGTTTTTTTTTAGATAGTTAATATTTAACAGAAGTGACCGTGCTGCCACGATGCTCGCATAGCGTACTGAGAATGAGACGGAAATGACTTACACTCTTATTCAAAGAGTTTTTCGAGCGTTGTCGTATGAGATGTACTACAAATTTCTCTTTATTCAGTGGTACTTTCTTTTTCCCGTCGGTTCAACGCAGCTCCACCATTTCCCTTTTCCTGTAGTGTGTTTAATTAATTTTCTTTCCGAGTATCACTTCCACATTTATGGACAATTCTCTTCATTGGATGTAAGGAGCCCGTCTGTTTAGTGTCTTATCAAGAAGTTTTCTAGAAGTGAGATTTTGAGATGTTTTGTGGAACTTGCTCAGTGCCTGCCTGCACTTTTAGTCCCACGTTTTCACAGTATATGCAGCAACAAACTATAAGGTTTGAAATCTTAGTATTTCGCAGATTTCTAGGGCTTTAACTGGTCAAATGTACGCTTTTATAGTTTCGCCTAAAGGGAATTTCTTTTGATTCTTCTTGTAACATTTCTATCACAGGATGCTTCTTGCCATCTTCCCTTTCCAGCAGGATCACATACCTCTTATTTAGTATTTTGCTCCTAGCTCCTAGAAGGCAGAAATTCTACACTTAATCAACTTTTTCATTTTTCAATTTGTCCTTTCTGCACGGTTTTCTGAATTCTTGCTCAATGCCGTTATGTTTGACCATAGTGCCTGACACAGCTGAGATGTTTCGGCATTTCTACAATGAATTATCTGCGTCGGTTTCAGTTGTTTTCAGTCACTCTCGAAAGCAAGCAGATGCTTCTGAAGCTACTGAATCAATGATTTCATACACTGTTCATACACTGTAACTAATCATCGCCCTGTTGATTCCCTGTTGGCTACTGTGACCAATCATCGCCCTGTTGTTTCCTTGTTGACTACTGTGACCAATCATCGCCCTGTTGTTTCCCTGTTGACTACTGCTTTAAGTAAAGGAAACAACTTTAAAAGTATTCTTCTAAAAAAACGGAAGGCCAAGGGCTTAGATATTTGGCATGCAGCATTGTCCAGTGGATCTCTACCCATATTTTTCAAATTTTGTCCCCGCCTTAAAATTTCGTATGAAAATGTAATATGGATATAAAAAACGCCGGATATAAGGAACACATGTAAATAATCCCAAGGAGTTCTTTATAAACGGAGTTTACTCAACACATTTTGTGGTATATTATCAATAATATATGTAGTGAATATTATAAGCATGTAAAATGTGACATAATACATCATTGTCAAAAAATTAGATGGAATACATACTAGTCCGATCTTTAGCAATATAAGTATATAGGTTTCCTTTAAGATGGCTCCAACAACGTTTATATACAAATGGTCACGGAAGGACATTGACATCCGCTGACGTTCGTAAACACCTTGAGCAAGAATGGGACCTGTCAATGTCTCTAAATAAATACTGCCACTGTGAGGTAAAATGAGTTTGTCCAGAAAGTTCCTAATGAGTGACAATTCAATTTGCAAAAGTTGTTCAACATGTCAGTTATTGCTGTATTGAAAGTCAAATGTCAAAGTTATAGGAGTAATTATTTATTGTAATACCGTTATAAACCAGTTTTTACCTTCAATATCTTTTGTGCTATACACACCAGTATAAAAAGGTCTGAACCCAAAATGCGATCATAACCACCAAGCAAGTACCTGGGTGGTGTATGGCGCACACAAAACGTTGGTATAAAAGTATTCCTCAAAGGGAAATAACGTTGTGCGCAAGGCACGAAAGGTAACTGTACAACATATTATAAGAAGATGTCACAAGTGCGAACTATACGTTGTGCGTTACATCACACGGCTGGTGTTGACCGAAACCAGTCAGTACAGATGATTCAGAAACCAACATAAGTTACAGTTCACTACGGCCGGAGCTGTCTGGGGCACTCACTGAGACACAGTGATGAAGAATTACTTATATGGCATAGAAGTGCGAGAAGTTACACATTGTCGGATTATACGCACTTTCAGGGCCATTGGAATCAAGTGAAAATATACATTGTAAACAGAGTAATTTATTTTACAAAA
>JAUMHA010182826.1:0-14585 GCA_032359765.1 Saxidomus gigantea
TTATCATTAGTTTAACACATTTAAATGCACAGCTACCGAAAATTGCTTTTATAAAACTGTCACCAAAAATACATTATGTGCAGTAAGATGAGCATAATGTCACTTTAAGTTAGAACTATTGATGAAATAGAAAGAATCATTTTTTTAATTAACTAAACTATTTTTATGTTACGTATTTTGCTTTTTGTGAGAAGAAGAGATATTGACCTTTTGGTGACACCGAAAGTAGACGTTCTGCATATCGAGCATAAGTATATAAGACTAAGTGCCAAAATGAGTTGATACGTTTTCAGAAGAATTTGGGTCACACAGGTGTTTAATTATGACACCTTTGATCCAAAATCTTGCACCTATTCAATATGACAGCTTTGAAATAATACTACAAATTGGCAGACGTGCAACACTTGATTTGTGGATATGTAATTAGAAGTTTAATTATAAATTGTATGTGTGCCGCTATTTGTGTCGCTCATTTCCCGGTTGATAGATGACGTTCTGTCTCTTTTTTAGCCTTCTTGTATTTCTAGCGAGGGAAGTATAGCTCTTGTCTGGATTTCTAATATACGATGAGGTAAACTCGGCAATGATTTCTGCCTTCAAGGTCAGCACTTTCTTCCTTAGTGACATTACTGTGTATGTGGCCTGTTCAATCGCTGGTGTAGAATTGGTGTGCAAGCTTCTCAGTAGAATGCTTGCTTGTCTGTGATCATATCACAAAAATTGATAGTTGTTGGTAATAACACATGTAACAAGGAAATTTGTGTCCAAAGAAAGAGGTTTGTCGTTTTGGATTGACAACATCAATTACCTTGTCGCTCAGTCTAAGGCAAAAAACTTAGTATTCAACATTCATGCTTTAATATTGTTTTACCAGTGTAGGGCATTCTAATTCTTGCTACGGAAGGACTGACAGCCTGAAACTATGCAGGAGTTTGCCTCCATAAGGTGAGACGTATTGGGTAGACTGAGCCGAGGGTCAGAGATTGACGCCGTCTTTTCCTAGCGGGACTGACAGATTAAGCGCCATTTTAATGTGCTTGAGTATACTTGTTAAGATATGGGATTTCCCTCAATTATACCATGTCTTTAATGAACACTTATCAGGTCCTGCACAACTTCAACTCTCCGGTTTATATGTCAGGCTTGCCCCATCCTTAGTTTCTTGTGCAAACACCCTTCTTTGAAAAACACAAGGGAAACTTTTATAGCGACCCAAACTCAAAGTGTATGTCCATACCTAGGACTTAGGAGTCTATTCATTCGCACAAGGACATGTCTTTTTTTTATAGTGTCACTACAAATAGGCACTTATACTGATTTTCCACGATGAGTCCGTGTCCTCTCAGTGGAAATTAACGCACTTGGCTCGTTCTTTGCACAAGGTTATACAGCGGCAGAGACTGAAAGCAAGAGGTGACAATAACAGTCAGCAAACCACATTGTACATCGCACGGGTCTTCTTGACACACAAAAAGGAATTATGCCAAAATGTCAGTCAATCGGACACTTATATTGCCTCACCTTTTACGTTTAATTTCACTCCATTGATTTACGTTGCATACTATTGTTTCATAATATCTTTAATCGTATTAGACATCTTTCTAGCCAGAAATTTCGGTCAAAACATATGTCAGATGTACACCGACAGAATACTTGCGCCTAGTAAAGTAGCTCAACTGACTTGTTCATCATGCATTGTACTTAAACATGCACCTCAATGTTTCTAGCGTACGTTTATTGTTAATACGTCTTTTGGTAATACATGATTAAAATGAGATACTCTTTGATTTTTGCACTTTATTTAGTTACAAAATAGCTAATTATCAAAATGATCATAGAATGTTTACAGCATGAAGTATCGATGAGAGCTTACTCTACTGTAACGATGGCAACAAAAGTTTCAGCATTCAAGAAATGTACAAAGCGTCACTTAATGTACTTTGCCATTGTTTACATATTACGAAAGTAAACACTGTTACATCATCTTACGGAAACGAATTCGAAATGGATATACATGTAAATATGAAATAATTTTGATGATTCTAAACGAAATTAAAAACGTTGTTCCTGCACATGTATCATTCCGATATTACATTTAATAATATTCTTACGAATTTGAACCATAATGCATTTATCAAACAGGGTTAACTGTTTTGTATTTTGATATTTGCTAGGATATTTTCAGACAATTTTCTAATGGCTTTGACCGGTAAGCTGGTTGCGACCATTTAAGCCATATACACACACTATCGCTGATGCCAAAACCATATGACTGTTAACCATACTCTAACTAACACTGCTCTATAATTACAAGTTTATTGGTGTGACTGTTCAAACACGTACATAGAACAGAATGAAAACACTAATATTCATTTTCAGCCAAATTAAAATAATACTAGCACTATGATACAGTGAATGAGCGTATTTGTTCGAATAAAACAGTATGTTAAAATCGATATTAATTGTTAAAAAGATTACATCTGAATTTTTATTCCCGATTGTAATTTGCTAAATATAATAAATGATTCATGTATCTCATGCTGACCAATCTCAAGCTGGAATAATTTGCTTTGAGAAGTACTTACATGACGTAATCAGGTATGTTATCTTATATGACTAGCTATCAGGCTTAATTCTAAATGTTGTAGCGAATTTATAATTACATTCAGTAGCTAACGTACTGATAATTATAAAAACATATCTAGCAAAAACGAAACACATGTACATTTCATACCAGTATCACACGATTGGCCTATCCATCCAGGATCGCATTCATCTAGTTCACATGCCCCGTTGACATTGCTACAGTTCGTCTGATTAATACAGTGGCATTGCTCATTGCAATCTTGTCCAAAACGTCTAGCCTCACATTCTAAATTAAGTATTAGAAACTTTTCAGCATAAAATGACATCTATATATAATATATATGCATTAAAATAAATAGGAGTTCTTTTGTACTTTAAACATTGAATTAAAAAAATGTACGTGGAACCCAAATGTGTATGACATTATTTTAGCCTACTTATGAAAAGAGCTGCACTTATTCTAATTATCCCATGGCAACATATTTCTGTATCCCTGCTTGAAAAACTATAACAACTGGACATTCTTTACCCAAATAAAGAAAAAGACAAACGGTAGCATACTTTAATAGCACTAGATGATTGGTTTGTTCAATAAAATGAAATACTGACATGCAAATCTGTGCATTCTGATCATTATCGGCACGGTTTGCTATTCAAACACTAAATTTTTGCAACAAACCCCTTTCAGGAACTTATGGTTTTACCAATATAGAAGGCTCGGGCCAAACTCCATTTTAGAAATCTAGCAGAAAAAAAATTGAAACAGAAATACGTGCAAAAGATCAATCCGTTATTTGGAATGACATTGACAAGTGCACGTCTCCGTGAATTAAATATTGGAACAGTCTACATTTTTCTATTTTTTTTTCCATATTGATTTCAAGAGATCTCACAGAACATAGTAATTACTTTATAATCGAAGTAAGAAGATACGAATAAAAATAATATGTCTTATATTTGTTTTGATTAAAATTTTACAAAACAATGAAAATAGTATGTAAACGAAAACCTAGCAAGCAAATTCAGTGAATTGACATACCCCGCCAAATGAAGCAAAGAGCTTAAAAAGAACAACTGGAAAGTGTATTGGTTTGTCTGTTTCAGAAAATAAAGCATTTTCTAAAATTTCTCCACCCTACTGGGACCTTATCTCTGACATGATAATGTTTTCGTCAAGCTAAAGTAATAAAGAAGTTAATTATTTTAAGTTAAAATTAAATCAGTACTACTAGTTTCAGACAACAAGAAGTCTGAAGTGTCTATATAGAATAGTTTTGTAAGAAAGGCACTACATCCCCTTAAGGGCCTCATTTCTGTTAAACATCAGTTTCTAAATGTTCCGTTGTTAGAAAATACAAAGTTGATTATTTGTTCCAAACAAAATCAAATTGTGAAAATCCTTTTCTGGAAAAAGAAGCACATTTTAAAATTTCATCACTCCTCTGAGGGGTAATTCCCTTTTCTGCATAATTCAGTCATACAGAACTCAGATGTTGTATGTCAATTAAACCAGCAACATTAGTTTCAGAAAACAAAAACAACTTAAGTTTCTATATAAAATATGTTAGAAAAGCGCTACATCCCCATAAGAGCATCATTTCTAAAAACATCAGGGGGTGTAAGGGGTGGATATTAAAAAGAGTGATCATAAAATTATTTGAGCCCCTTTAAAATTAAATTTTGATAACCGGTTCCAGAGAAATAAAATATTAATGTGTTCCTTTCAAAATAGAAGAAAATAAAAATTAAAGGGCAATTACTCTAGAAAATACAAATCTAATCTTGACGAAAGTTGCGCTCGCGCCGCGACATAATGCTATTATTCTATGTTCATTTTCATTTTCAAGTTTTATGAAATTCCATCCATTGGTTCTTTAGTTATGGATCCTGACGGACAGATGAACAACGCCAAAACAATATCACACCGCCTTTGGCGGGGATAATAACACTTCATGTGTCAAGGTAGATGGAAAGAATAAACCATGTATGAACACTTTGTTACCTAGGTCGCATGATTCACTTCTCCAACCAGGAAGACATCTAGGTATTTGGCATTTTCCTGTTACCGGGTCACAATCCTGTTTATCTGAACAGTGACACTGGTGACTACATCCGGTTCCGAATTTACCAATTTTGCAAACTGTAAAGAATGTCTTTATAAATAAGTGTTGACTGCATTTCTTTAAAATGAGAGCATACAATGCGGGAGTCTGGACACATAGCAACAAAGCGATGCATATTGAGAACAATTAGTAATTGTAATACCTGATTCTTTGAAATGACCGATGTTAGAAATAAATAGGCGTACACTTACATTGAAGTTACACAACTTTATCAAAATGTAAAATAATAATATGTTGATATTAAAACACTAAGTTACATATTGATAAAGGTGTGTTTAATAATTAAAGTGTCGGAAATGGGTTATGATAACGGGTTATAGATAAGTGGTAATCAAACTTGAAAATGGCCTCTTTTCCGGAGGGACAAGTAGGTAATCAAACTTGAAAATGGCCTCTTTTCCGGATAGACAAGTAGGTAAAGATTGTTTATGTTCTACATATAACTGTCTAATACCCTGAATGTATATATTTTCGGGAAGAAGAATGTATGAAATCGAATTACAATGTGACCGAATTAACCCTACAAGCTGACAATGATTTCAATATATCAAATGTAGAAACATGCAATTAAGATAATTTTGTTTGCGTAGTATGCCAGTTCAGTATCTGATTAAATGTCCAACTTTTAAACAAATGTTTGATACAAATCCATTCACAAGAAATCAATAGCTGTGACATGTATGCTGAATTTTGAAAAAATTAAGTTGTACATGTATCAAAGTTCACACAAACCAAGTTATCTTGTAATTTACATAAGTTACCTCTTTCATACAGCTTAAACTCGCATATTGTCAGAATTGCGTTCGAATGCTCGACGATAAAAAACTGTGCAATGGTGGCTCTTTCCAAATATTTCGTAAACACTGTTGTATTTGTAATAGTTGGTATCCGGTAGATGAATATCCGTGTAGTATTGTTGTCAATTATTGTTTTATTACCGGCGTAGATATTTGCATGTTCCAACTGATAACCATTGGCACCTAGTATATAGGTATATTTATTGAGAAAAAAACTTGCCATGTTGTAATATCAACTGTTGTAAAATCATATGTATGATTATTAATGTTTTGTTAACAGAAAATTAAAATTGCCGTTTGATCTCTGCTGATCGAGAACACAAATAAAGAATAGCTTGAAATATTGTCGCGGAAAGAGTACATACAAGACTAAAATCCATTTAAAACAAACGTTACTATTTCCAATAATGCTGACATAGGTAATTTGTTAAGAACAGATTAATTCAATAACCTAAGTCTCCGCGACCGAAAATCATGATTTCGTCTATAAGGTATTTGTTTCCAAGATCTAACTGCCACCAGGACGGCGCAGCTCCAGATGTAACACTGCAACAGTTACAGAGATCTATGTCAGTCCTGTCCTTCCTGTCTACAGCTTTTGATGAATCATAAGTTAAAAATGTACTTGACTGGTTTGTGTGAATATGACTAATCCGTCGAATAAGATCCAGATCTGAGAAAACAAAAAAATAGTCGTCGTGGTGAGATGAATATTCTACCTAAGTTATATGAAATCCTTCAAATGGTTTAGGAAATGCAGCGGATACCACTGTTACGGACGTACGTACGGACGATCAGACGACGATCATTCGTATACCCCCCCCCCCCCTCCACTTTGCGGCGGGGGATAATATGATGAAGCAGAATCTGTTTACTGTTTAAACTTCAACGATTGCTTATTACTGACTATAATGTAGAAACCTAAAGAAACATATGTGACAACGAATAACCATACACATCATATATTATGTTTGTTGCACATAAATTATTCTGAGATATTTTGTGTAGCTCCATACCGTGAGATCAAAATTTAAAAAGTAAACGGAAAAGCATGGATTTTGCAAAAATATAAATCAAAATTTATGTTTTCACAAAATATTATCATTTTTCCTATTAGCCCTCTAACATTCACGTAAAAAGCGCCACTTGGCACCCGTTTTTATCAAAATTCGATCATTTTCCCCAGTGTACGTTAGGTTGACGATATTGTAATTTTCTCTGGGCAGTTTAAATGCGTTTGGCACATTTCAAATCACGTGAAAATTCAACAATTCTGCAGTATAGCGTTTTTTTCGCCCGTTTAAAGCTTTTCATTTTTGTCAAAAAGGGAGAAGGGTTTGCTCTATATAAAAAAGTACTGTGTCAACGTTGAAAACCGTCGGTTTAAAATGATTGAACATTATCATAAATTGTATATAAACGCGACGCTGTAGAGGCGCCCGGTATCATTTTCAACGCAGGAGAGATAACTCAAGTCTGGTGAGTATGGAAGATGGTGCAATCTTGACTTGTTGGCCCTGCAGAAACTGCTTTACACTTTTACTCTTGTGTGCAGATGCATCATAAAAAATAAGACATATACACGGATTTATTCGTAGGCGAAGTGTAATGTAATGTTAGACTTCAATACTTAGAACTCTATACACCTTCCATGCAGCAACATATCTGCCAAATGCCCTGGGTATTTGCACAACTCGACGGTTGGAATTAAAGACAAATGTGTATAGAACTCATTTAGAACTTTCAATTCGTTTTTCTATAATCCGTCCCTTAGCCATTGTTTATTATATATCCGGTATTGAGGTTTGAAATAATACATCAATGTTTCATCACATGCGAGGAGATCATTTATTTATATATATATTTTCATCAGCATTTATGAACGCTTTCAAATGATCTTTGCAATATTTCAACCATTGTAGCTATCAAGCCGTTTGGTCGTTTGTCAGAAGGTAGAAAAACCTTAACAATTGCATTTTTCAGATTTTATTCAACACTTCCCAGTGGAATACCCACTGCTGCAGCCACCCTAGAAACTGTTAAGCACGAGGCTTCTGTTCCATTGCCTACGAGGAGCTCATTTAATAGTTTTTCATTAAAATTATGTTACACTCCAAAGGATCGTACTTACGTTCGTCCTTGTCAAATAGATATAACCACGTATAGGCAGTAGGTTTGAAAGAAAGAAAATCACCTTAAACTTTTCTAAAACTTGCAATTCATTCTACTTGTCATTTCATTGGGTGTTGGTAGGTTCCTAACTTCCGGTCAAAAGCGAGCTTAATACGGCTGTGCCGATAAAGTCACTGTAAATCAAAATTAAAAACACAGAAACACAAACACACTATCGATCCAGTACGTTTATCTAGTAGGTGGTGCGGTGGTTGAGTGGTTAACGCTCTGGACTACCAATCCGGAGGTCCCCGGTTCGATTCTCGGTTGGTGCACTGGAAATTTCAGAAACTCTTTTCAATGTTTCCCACTTATCTGAGATGAACTGGTTAGAAACCCAGAGGTAGTCTCGCATGTATCGGTGCTATAAACCGGGCATGTAAAAGAACCAAGTGGTCTATTCGTTAAAGAGCTAGGGTCTGGTACCCGGATTCTTTTCTATCTTCTTCTGTCTTTAAAAAAGGACTACAATGGAAATAAGAGCTTGCTCTTTATTGTGTTATCCTTGTTACTTGGTACTGAAAAATACATACATCTATATTTTTAATACCACTGTTCAGTCGTTGTTCATTTATAGTATTCTGTTGCAATTATGTGAAATATATATCATTTCAAGTGTACATGATAAAAAATCATGTAGAAGCTGTTACTGGCATGTCAAAACTATTTTTAAATTAATAGAGACGTAATTTAGAGATGTGATTTCACTGAAATTGGTTTATTTAGCTTCTAAATTAAATCTGAAAGTATTATTTGGAATAGATAGCAAGTTCTGACTCTTTCTTTGATATAAAAACCAAGAGGGCTATGAAATTTTTACCCTGGGGTCCATGATTTGAAAACACTTTGAAGAGTTCCACTAGACACTGTTACACACTAAATATCTAGGCTTTAAATCCTGTGATTTTTTAGGAGAATTTTCCTATATACGTCTTTAACAAGCAACCCCTCGGTGGGGCCAATATTTACCCGAGGGACATTATTTGAACAAACGTTAAAGAGGTCTACTATACAATGCTACATGCTCAATATTTAATCTCTAGGCTCTGGGGTTGCAGTGAATAAGATTTTTAAAGATTTTCCCATATGAGCCTATGTAAAACCGGGTGTCATAATTTAAACAATCATAATAAAGGTATACTAGACAATGCAACCTTAAAATCCAAATATCTAGTAAGTTCTAGGCCTTGTGGTTTCAGAGTAGAAGATTTAAAAAGTTTTTCCTATTTTTTACCATAGCAACCAGAGTTCTTTTTGGAATGGAATTCTTTGAACAGATATGGTAGGGCTTTATTCGAGAAACACTCCTGCCAAATTTCATTAATATTGGCCCAGCAGATTCAGAGAAGATGTCTTTCAAGCAAAATGTTGACGGACAACGGACAATCATCAATCCTTAAAGCTCGCCATGGCAAAACCATGTGAGCTAAAGACTTTCTACCCTATTTCTTCAGAACTTTTGGCGAACATTATTAGGTGTGACACCAAACAAAACCGCAATTGCACAAATATATTAATGCAGTGTCTCGTGACTATTAGGTGATATTTTGGCAGTTTAAAAGCTAACATTACATGTTTTCCCTTGTCAGTGGTCGTATCTATGCTCAGACAGGGTATACTCACAAGCAAAACTTCAAATTAATTTATTATGATACACGTATTAACTCTAGTTCATACATTTTATGAGCAAACTGTTATGGCACCTTCCAAATATGCACAAAGGGTCATATGGTGGCTGATGTGTGTCATTCCGCCTTTTCGACCTGCGACCCCGCCGAGTGAAAACGTGAGAATTAAGTAGTTAAGTTGGCGAGAGCGGAAGGCGAAATCCCGCTACTAAGCGCGGGCGCGGGACATTTTTAGATCGCTAATAAGCGTGTTTTCGTTCGGCGTCTACGCCATTTTAACTTCTTAAATCTCGACTGTCGACAAATGCACACCCTTGTTATCGTGTCTTCGCTCCGCGTTCTCCTTCGTTAATCTCCTAAATCTCGACTTTCGTCCCGCGACCTCGCTAAGTATCGCGCCACATAAACACCAATGTATAATATTTATAATGCAGAAACAACAAACATCGCGGGGCGAAAAGTCGAACTTATAGAACGGCGAGGGCTCGTAGTGACACGCGATAATTAGCAAGTGCTTCGGACGAAAGTCGAACCTAAAAACGTTCGGGTGGGGACGCGAGCGAAAACGCAATAATTACCTTAAATGACAGGGACAAGAATCGAAAACAATAAAAACGTCGAGTTTTCGTGCTGGGCCGCTGCCATTTCATTTTTAAATCTCAATTGCTTGCCTAACGTCTCCGCTAATTAAAACTTTGTTTTCGACCCGAGCCCTAACCTTCTGAAGTTCTTGAATCTCGCGTTATCGATATTTTTCTACATATTTTTATATTGTTTTTACACTAAAATGAATAAGATATTTTTTACACATACGTATTAGCCTATTTGAAGATTTTATTACTTGCATACCCGGCTTAAATCGCTGATGAGAAATTTCAAACTCTAATTACTTTAAATAGAGATGGTAAAACATTGTGAATTTTTGGAATGTTAATCCCAAAATGTTATAGATAATTATGAATATACAAAAAGTTATGCCCCATTTCTAGAAAATGTTGATTTTTCTTATAAAAACTTTGATGTTCAAAATTGAACATAACATCAAAATTGTAATACTACATGTATCTGATTATTTCATAAAAGTTTTATAAAACTTGTTGATAATATGGTAATAATATTGATAATTCTAAAAGAAAATATAGTTCTTGTTATTCTGATACCGAATTTGTACCAGATTATTGAATAATAAATTAAATTTCGCCTGATGTCATTTTTGTAAATAATTCCAAAATGGGGATAGGGTTATTAAAATTCCTATAACTTAGTTATTTCATGGTAAATGTCTGTTAAAATTTGTTTTTAAATCCAGGACATGCTACAGATTAGGAAAATATTAAGCCTATCATAATTTGAATAAGTGCCTTTTAGGGTACCACTACCTTAAGAGTTTTTCTTCAATTTTATGCTTAAAATGTCGTTTAAATTTATCATATTTACGCAAACAAGGATCAAAGGGTATATAATAAAAGTAATTAGTATAGTATTATGATCCATAAGCTGGAGGTCCGACTCGAGCAAATCCGGCATGCTGGATCATGTTACTATACCAATAATCCTATCATATTAAAAAAGCACTTTTCGTAAAATGATATCAAATGCCATTGTCCGACCCACCGACCAACCATCGGGTAACTCCTATATACCCCCAAAACTTCGTTTCGGGAGTATAACAAATGACCTCAAGGGCGATGTCAATTTTGACTACAGGGGCATAAATTGAACATTCTTCATAGAAGTTCACTAGACACTGCTACACACCAAGTATCAAAGCGCTGGGGCTTAGGGCTAAGAAGAAGAACATTTTAAACGATATTCATTGTCAAAGGAACGTGTTAGGGCGCACTTAACTAATTTCGTATGCGATAGTACCAATTTTGATTCTAATATTAGATAATGTGTTTAGTCCTAAAGCTAAGGCCTTTGCATATACAATGAATTAAACTTTTTATATATGAGATATGATTCCTCTACAAGTATGAGTCGAAGCTGCAAGTATGAGAGTATATTCTTTCCGAAGTAAAGTTGCAATGCACTACCGTTTCAATCCAAGTCCCTACTATGTCTCAAACCTATACCCTAAACTCCTTGTCTCAACCTGGTCACAAGCCAATGTTCGAAACCATTCTCTAAACCCCTTGTCTCAACTTGGTCACAAGCCAGTGTTCGAAACTATAATCTAAACAATAAGGCTTACAACACGACCCGAACTTATAGCTCAATACTGTCAGGATAAGGCCAAGGGTACAGAAAGTGGTGTTTTAAACGGAACGGAATTTGCACCTAATAATAACACGGATTTTAACCCGAACTTTATTTTGGGTAACAATAAAACTAGTAATTTGAATAAAATTATATAAAGAACATTATACGTGTGTTGTTTTGTTCATTAATATGTTTTAAATTATGTGTTTGTTCTTTTGTGTCACTGTTTATTTGCTAGTAAAGTTAGGCGAGGTCTGCATGTCCAATGTACAATTCAAGTCATTTCAGTTCATTTTAATAGCGGAATAAATTCAGCGGATATAAATCAAAGCCAACGGATCAATCATTCCAGTGGAAATTCCTGTTCAACGGAATGTACTTGAATGTATAATGTTACTGTTCAAAATATATTACTCAGCGGGTTTTACTTGTACAACTAAAATTATGTAGTTTTCCGCTCAGCGGATGGGAAGCTGGTTGTGTCTGTCTTTTCCTTTATTTATACACTTTGGCGCCAGAATTCAAGCGGTGAAATGTACCGTGGTAAAGAGTTTGAAATATAGTCTAGACCAATAAAAACAAGCAGCGGAATCCGCTAGCCAATCACGACTGTCCACTGGTCTAAGAACTTCCTGTGTACATACGCCGTTAGAAACCAATAACGCCGCTGTATTCCGTTGTTTGCAAATAGTTATAATTATGTTGGTATGACTTCACTAAATCGGTGGGACTTGGAACCAGCCAATTTGTGTAGGGAACTTGCGGGCCTATTAGATATCTGTGGTCTCTGATTGGTTTAAAATGATTAGTAGCACTAAAGTTTTCTAGAATTAAAATCGAAAGTACAATGGTTGAGCATAACAAAAAAATAGTTTATTAATTTTCTGATTAATTGTACGGTGTTCTATGGCTATATGAAAATATTAAATTTTTTGACAGAATGTAAACAAAAATCCTACAGACAAGGGTCTGATGTCCTACTGGTGCAATTTTCGGCTATAAAGTATCACGTTATGTATATATAAAAGGTCATTTTTGGGTGTGACTAAGGTGGTTCTACAGATTCATTGGGGTGTAACTTCTCAACGAATGTTTTGGTATGGGGACCGTGCTTAAATGTATTACAGTAAGTCTATGGAAAAAGATTTAGTGTAGTCATACCTGTTACGAGATATTATTAAAGAGACACAGTTCTGAAATCAGCAATTTAATAGTGTTTTACCGAGTACTTAGTAGCAGTTAAAAGCTTTATGTTTATTTTCCGTCGTTAGGTTAAAAAACGGAACTCATTTCCACTTGAGATCCGCCGAGAATCAATATTTAATTAATTCACCAAGGTTTTCGTAGTTATGTGTTTGTATTACTTATTAAGGAGTTTATGGATATATTGTAATAGCTTTGAACGTTCTGACTTGATATGGTAACTCCTGTTGATTCAATGTATACATGTAAATATTGTAATTGCAATCAGTTTCCACGATTCACTACAGATTGGATCAGCTGGAAAAAGAACATGTAACTGTTTGATTCTGCTTTGGAACTGAACTGAAGGTAACCAAATCGTTAAGAATTATTTGTCATTCACCTAGAAAGAATTATTTGTCATTTACCTTGAAATAGTTTATGTAGGTTTACAAGAATTTATCTTGTATTACAATACAGATATTCGAAAGACCCTGCAAGTATGAGCCGAAGCTACGTCGCCTGTATTGACTATGCCAAACCCCTGGAAGTAATTATGGCATAATTATGTCTCAATCATTTCTTCGATGTGTCCTCTACTAGCTTTGTCACCGATCTGCCAGAACATTATGCGCAAAGCTTTATATACCGGCTAGTTATATGGATATCTTTGGACTTCTACATAGGTTATACCTTATTTGATAAGCGTCTGTCAACTGTATCTTCGGATATGATTTTACCTGGCTGTACTGACACCTGCACCTTGCCATGTACATCGAAAGGAGATTTATCATTTTCTGGTAATATTTAATTATATATAACTTACATTTTTAACGTTTTTGACTTTTTAAAAGCCTTCGAAATTTGATAAGATTTCGTATCAATTAGACGATTTTAACTTTATATTAACATAAAGATCTACTTTTTACAGTAAAGACTAATTTCACGACAGCATGTTCCACGAAAACCATATATTTTGTAATTAACAACTACCTTGCTTTCGCAATTTATAATCCTATTAGGGTTGTTGTTGTTTTCCTTTTATTTACTCTATTTTTAATCCCTAAAATTAAAAAAAATTGAAAACAACTTTAAATTGTTCATGGTCTGAACTCAGTTTTGTCAACATAAACTAGAAGGTTATTTTGATATAAAACATATATCTTCTACCATACAACTGTGACTTAGCACAGCTGGCTTGACTTAGAGCTGCCATGATTATCACATGGGTTCTAAACATTTGTCATGTGACTCAAACCTTTGATCTTCAACTGTGACTTTAACGCTGAGCACCGAAGATGTCCCATTTTCTTATGTTATAACGTTAGATGCATGGGTATAGATTCATATGTATAGAGTAAATACTTTTATGATTATAGCCTGAAAACTAACGGAGATTCGCAGAAGACGAATTTACAACATTCTTAATGTTAATTCCAAGTCAAGATACATAACTCAGCTGTAACTTGGCTCTAGCAGAAACTAAAAACCGAGGTGCTCAATTTTACATGCTTATACACATTCCTGTATATTTTACGGAAGTAGCTAAAATGCTTTCTGGGATACATAATACTAAAGTTTCTCTGCCAAGGGCCATAACTCCGTCAATATTTGATGAATACCCCAGATGCACAACGTCACATGCTGATAAACATTCGCGGAATCTGTAATATATGGAGGGCAGACATAAACAGGGTTCTATGCATAGTAATGTGATACAAATTATCGACCTCTTGTCGGTTTTCGAAGGGAACAGCATGATCGGACCGCGACCAGAACCAATCCGGCATCTGGATCCAATTTTTTATGATGATGGCTATTTAGGCATTTGACTCTAATAGAATGATTTTAAATTACAGGTAACATTAAATAGAGGAACCCCTCTATTTATGTAT
>JAUMHA010182937.1:0-14538 GCA_032359765.1 Saxidomus gigantea
CCACTTACTTGAAAACTGTACTCAGCATGACCATAACTATACGGCTTTTTAAGGATTTCCTCTCACCAAGTAAAATGTACGAAAGTACAACCTTCAGGTAACTTTTTCCCAGCGGGGGGATTAACCATTTGTAACATGGCTCTTGTCTTATATTTAAAACTCTACTTTTGTTGAGTTGGTTCAATGAATTGTCGAAGTCAGAAAGCATAGCAGACATGGCGTCATTTTAACGACGTTATCTCAGTTTGCTTTTCGGCATTCTTTACACTCGGTATACTTTTTGATTTCAATCCGGGTTGAAGATTTTGATATTTTCATTGCTTTGAAACAGTGGAAATATCAATACATTTCACTAATATGTTTCTGAAAAGCATAAAATAAACAGTGATATTTTGTCAGTTTACCTTTTGACCTTGAATATGACCTTGATAGTGATATTTATTTTTACCCTTAATCACGTGTAAAAATTAATATTTATGAAAAAAGAAGGCACAAATGAATCATGCATAATAATCTTTACTAAGACAGCTTTTGATTTATATAAAGTCACTATCAAGGTCATATTCAAGGTTAACAGGTCAAAATGACAAAACGAAATGCAACGAAAATTCGCATCATGACCAACGTTTCTTGCAGAGTCAGGAAGGCATAAAATATTTATTCCTAATCATTTTTGATGAATTTTTAGTGTTATGACTTTATATTATTTACCTGTGTAAACAGTCTGGTGTTAAGAAAGATATATAATAATACCAACTAAAGAAGCTCAAAACATACGTAGCTGCGAAAGGTCATGGTCAATGTTAAATGTTTGGTCAAATTCAGGGTTAAAATTTATCAATACAAGTCATGTTGTTTATGTTTGTTTACTTTATTTGTTCAGTTAATTAGATAGGATCATGTTTGTTAATCACGTATTAAAACTTAATTATTACATTAAAAAATAATCTGTTATTACGAAAATGGTGGCCATACTCGATGCTTATTCCAGTAGTTTGATAAACCTCATAGTCTCTCGAACATCTTGGCGCATGACTTATAATGTTCAGTTCTGTGACCCAGTGGAATGCTAGATATGGCGGTTTGTAGGGCTATTTTGATCTATTTTGCTGATATTTGCTTACCTTTCTGTGCTAACCGATAATAGTGGTCAACGGAGAGTGGGGAATATGGTCACCGTGGTCAGACGTTTGTTTTTGTGATGGAAAACAGTATCGGCACCGGCTTTGCGACGATCCAAAGCAAGAGTATAATGGAGGATATTGTCCTGGTAAACACGCATCGTCCCGACCCTGCAAGGTTAATATGATACATTGTGAAGGTAAGGCAATTGACAAAAGTTTGTATAACATGCAATCACAAAAACAATTCAGAAAACTTTATGGTCATCAATCCATAATAAGTAACGGACCAGGCAGGTAGCATATTTGAAATTTCCTTGCACAAATAAAAAGGAACATTGAAACCACGTTTACTTATCTGCAAACCACTAAAATGTATCAGGTATGTTCCAATTACTCGTCTATTAATTATTATTTTACGTACAATGTACATTTAAATTTAATGATAAAATTATTTCATTAAAACTTCGTGTTGTTTGTTTACGTTCGTTACCTGCTGATTTTCGACGCCATTAAGTAGCAATGTGGCACTTTGTGGGTTTTTATTTGAGTTCTTACGACCAGCAGGTGAATAAATTAAAAAGATAATTTAGATATTTCTGTTCAATACAGGCGAAATGTCATCAAATGGTACAGGTAGTAATAATCAAGGCGGATTAATATTTCGACATACATGTATATCACGCCACCAATACCCAAATAGCATATAATATATGTTTTACGGACAAAGACTGATCAGACCTTTCCATGTGAGACTGATCACACACTAAACCAGATTTATCAAACATTTCTATGTGAGACTGATCACACACTAAACCAGTTTTATCAAACATTTCTATGTGAGACTGATCACACACTAAACCAGTTTTATCAAACATTTCTATGTGAGACTGATCACACACTAAACCAGTTTTATCAGACCTTCTATGTGCGACTGATCACACACTAAACCAGTTTTATCATACCTTTCCATGTGAGACTGATCACACACTAAACCAGTTTTATCAGACCTTTCCATGTGCGACTGATAACATACTAAACTAGTTTTATCAGACCTTTCCATGTACAAAATGTATAACAAAGATAATATAAAGGCGACAATGTGTCTGACGCTGTATTTACATTTAATTTATAAATATACACTCTTAGATAGGATACTTTCTGGTCACACCTTTATCCGCCTCTACATAATATCATGATAATGAATACGCACTGTTTCACATATTTTGCGGCGCCGGTAAATATGAGCAGACATTATGATCTGGAGGCGATATTTACTAGTCTCAAACCGGTCAAAAACGTTTCGTTAGTCCGTTGTCAGTTCGTTCGCTGTATCTCCTGTGTACATTGACCGATTTTCATATACACAGTTGCTGCCCATAGTACATAGGTATGCCATGCACCACCTTGAAGATCAACGGCTCACTTCTGGATCAGTTTTCTGATGTAGATTTATATACCAGAACTTCGTGTCCGGACTGTAACGATGGAGGGTTATACACCAGTACTTTGTGTCCAGGCTGTTACCTCTACATAACACAGACTAATTTAAATATAACTTCACCCTAAAGGTGGCTCGCGGGAAATCTTGAAAATAAGGTTACATTTTGGACTCAAACTTGTAAAGCAGCGTTATGTACCAGCTTTTCTTGTCCGGGTTGTAGCTTCAGCATGCATTGATTGGTTTTGAAATGACTCCACACAATGGTAGGCCAAACCACAAGGATGTTTCATGCACACCAACTATGTGGATTCTTTAAGATCAGGGTCATACGTAGGGCTAAAACTTTTAATTAAGGGTATTGTGTGACTAATTTCGAACAACCTTTTCACAATTGTTGTCCAACCTTACCTGTTCAAGGTAAATGTCATATTTCAGGGTCAAAGGTCATAAAACTACATCATCTCAGACACTCGAAGGAGTTTTTTGAAACTTGGGTCAAAAGGCATCATGCAGTATCCATGTTTCAACTAAGCCTGCTCGATGTCACGGTCACATTGAGGATCTCAGATCATATTCTGTATCTATCTCTCAAATCTTTTGAAGGACTTTCTTCACACTTTGGGTAAAGTTAATCTCATAGACAGGCTGTGTACAATCCTTTTTTCCATCACACTGTGCTGAAACTGAAGGTCAAACTTGTTTGTCAAATGTCACTAGACTATATATCCTTAATCTTTTAAGGGATTTTCATAAAACTTAGGACAAATGCTCATCTCGTCATGATAATAAAGGCACAAGGTCACTCTTAATGCGAAAGCTTATGTAACTATATATTCCAAAGCTCTTGAAGTATTTTCATAAAACTTTCACACACGTTCATCACATCCCGTCATATCCAGCCGAGACCCTTGTATGGCATGGTAATATTCCATCCACCTGTAAGTACATAAATATATCTGCTACAGTTTTCCATGAAAGATAAACTTTGTCGATGTTTTGTCTCCTATCATAAAAATATGCCTTGCCATGAAAAGAAAAATTGTGACTAACATAAAACGTTTTATGAAATCAACCAGCTCACGATTTGTGTCCATATATGTTTAAACTCATCAAATGGGTTGTAGCCAAAACCTTTCAATAAATAGTTTTGGAATGTATCAAGGTATTTTGGAGAACATTCACGATTTAAAGCCTAAGTGTTTATAAGCTATACTTTAGGGACTTATAAATTCTCATTGGCTTTCAGTTTACGATGGATCTTTTATCAAGAAAGAGGCTACTTGTAAGGAGACCACAACAGGTTTGTATCTTGATATATGTAGATGTGAACAAATAAAAATGCATCAAATTTGTCTTTACTTGTAAACGTTAAAAGAGACTATGGTCTTCCCTTATTGATGACCATATATCTTAAGTTCTATCCGTATGGGTATAAATGAGACATGCTCAAAACAGTGAAAGGTCATATTGTACGTTTTCGATATTAAAATGAGGACTACGAGTTCTCATGCTGCAAAGGACGACCTACACACAGTAGTATTGGGACGTGTAACATCAGCTTTCAGTTCAGTTTGATCTTTGTTAATTATACATAAAGACTGATGAAGCAACTACTGTTTACAGACTGTAATTTTTCAGGAACATTGGCTCAGCAATAGAGCTATAAAATGTGAAAAATTGGCACGTTGAATTATTTATTACAGTTCAGATATAACTCGAAATTAAAATGTCTTGTTTTTCTTATGCAATGTCTAGACGTTTTTGTTAAAATAGAATGTCAATAATTTTTCTGACCCAGCAATGAGAACAGATATAAGTGTCTTTCTTGTTGAAAGCAAATCAAAGGCAACGACTACATTAAATGAATAACTTTCCCAAAATATGACAGTTATTCGTATATCTTGCCAACAAACTGCTATTCAGTGTGAATAGCCGTCACGTTTATGTTTTTAATCCTTTAACACTTTGATTTTATACATAGAATTAGTCAAAATGTTCATTTTTTGTTTAAGTCGTGATGCTCTGTTTTTTCAAAGTTATATTACCAAAATTTAGAATGCAAATTAGCAATTATAACACCTGTTTCATTTATTTCAGCCAGAGAGATCGGTTTTGTCGTTTTATCTTCATTGCATATTCATTTTTGATATTTAAATGCAAATAATATTAATAATAATTAATTAATGCAGAAAAAAAACCATATACATGTATCACTAAAAGTACACAAAATAACAACCCTGAACAGTTGATCTTCCATAACGAAATATGAATCATTTAAAATGATCAAACATGTTCAGACATGGTTTTTCATGATTTATCATGTTAGCTTGTCGTGCGTTAATGTTTTAAATTTTTTAATATTGAAAAATAAGCTGTTTCTGCCGAGAGGTGCTTTCTTATATCTAAAACTAGTAATTATATATTGAAATAACGAAATAAAAACTGATTCAGCTGTTAATACATGGATCGATACAAATACAAAAGCAAACAAGTTTGACCATTTAATAGAAATGTGTTTTCCTTTCATTTTAATACGCAGTTATGAAGCAAAATTAAACACTATTGTGACTGGAAAACAAATGTTGTAAGGCAAAACAAAGACCAGCAGTGAGATAAACTCAATGTGAAAACATGGCTGAACATGTTTTATCATAAAGCATCTTGAAACAGAACTTTTTGGAACAAATGTAAACAAAAATAATTTGAGCATGATGATATTTAATGGTTTCATATGTAATCTTAACTCTTTTAACTAATATCACAGTGGATATAAAACAACAACAAAAACATGTCTCAACATTTTTGACTACCAAACATGAAAATATCACAGCACTCTTGTCAGATGGGAGGGGGGTTCGGTGGGAATGGGGGGGAGGTGGGGGGCACTAAATCATTATTTTCAGTTTTTATATTTGATATAAGGAAATTTACATCTGACTACAATGTGAAAATTATGTCTAGTAGTTACCTATAGTTTCATTTGTCTAGGGATTTTCGTGACCTGTTTTCAATCATTTGCTACCACATGTTTTAAATGGTTCATTGTCTAGCAACTTGTGTACACTATGTATTGAACTAAATTACTTTACTATATGAAAGCCTCGGCTTCTCTCTTAATGTTATACCGTACAACAAAGTTTCAAATATGATTTTTCGTTTATAATCTGACACGGTTTACCAAATTTGCAATTCCATATAATAATATTATGCTAATGCTTCTGTTAATATTGTGCTGAAATGAACACGTCCTGATGTTTTTTGGAAAAACAAGTTAATGTTAACCATTGTAAAGCAAAATCTTTTTTTCGCAAAAATCGTGTGTCATTCGTTTCATAATTGGTTAGAATAATATGCATAAACACTATTATATTTTAGTGCAGCAAAAGTAAATGGTAAACTAAATATTTTTATCGGCAGGTTATAACGGATTTAGCAGTTGGTCGAAATGGAGCTCTTGCTCGTCAAACTGTGGACAAGGCTTAATGTCAAGGACAAGAAAGTGTATAATACCTGAACACCCGGAGAACGGGAAACACTGTGTTGGGGATTTATCAGAAGAGAAACCTTGCACTGGCAATGGAACATGTCAAAGTAAACTTTATATCCATAGCTTTAGACAGATTTTCTTACTTTGGTTAAACGCTCCTTTCAGTAGTTTACCTGACCATAATTCTCGGGAAAGGCCAATTCTTTGTAAGAAATTGCCAACTTCCACAAATACAGAATCAGGTTAGTTGCGGCTCTCTAACGCATTACCTTTAATCGGTGATTGGTTTATTGATATCAAATCAGCGACGCATTCACTCTACAATGAAGGCAGGTTTGATGATAATAACAATGAAAACAATTTATCTAAATAGGAATCAGTATAACGTTGTTTTTTTGTGTGTTCATTACACGTTCTCTTGTTGCAGACCGCATAAATATTACTTTGTTTGTGACATATTATGTCAGTCAACAGACCTTATAAGACTAAATTTGCAAGGTTGAGGTTTAAAACATATATACCGGTATTATATTAACTTTAACACAACTTTTATTTTAATTTTTTCAAAACGCACAAGAACATTTAACAAATAAATTAAATCGAAGATTGCGAAACATGTGCATTCATTCAAATTTTGTGATATTACTACATACTGATAAAATTTATCGTCAGATATATGCCTTGACATAATATGGAGACAAGGCAATGTTTACACATTTTGTTTAGTGTAAGCACACAATGGTTTTATAATCCCAGACATTTTACATTATCAGGAGACAAAACATGACAAGAAACCAAATTGCGTTAACGTTGCTTTATCGTTATTATTCTTCGCTTATTTTTTTTATTCTTTAAGTGCAGCTGTCTAGTCTCCTTGACTGTTCTTCTGTAATACCCTTATACTCTTTGTTACTCTTCCACCTCTATTGGCTGTGTTTCTTATCCCCCTTCTACAATATTTATCCTCTTCTAATATTTACAAAATTGTCGCTTGTCATTCTAGTTTACCTGCAATTTGATTAAAAAGATAACTGTGCCTATATTATTTTTGAATATATCTTAAATAAAACAGTAACACAAGTACTAGCAACAATACATGTATCTATTAATGCCTTACGAATATATCAATTATTTGCAGTCTGTTCAAAAAAGTTTTTAAAGTGCTACAGTATAATATCCAAATATACAAACTGGGAGCAGGCTCGACTTGGATGTTTGGAGAGGAATATGACGTTAGTTTCAATTTTGTCCCTGTCGGAGATGCGGTTTGTTAAGTACCTCCTGAGAGAAAGACGACTTATCGATGGACTTCCTAACTATTATTTCAATGCAGACTATTACGTACACATAGGTACTTCCAATTCCGCTTAACTTGTACAATTTAAAATGACATAATCGGATTATGTATCGAAACTAGATATTCCATTTCCATGTCAAGCGAAAAGTAATTTTGATTTAACGAACATAGTTTGTTTAATTTTGTTTCCTGTTAAATGGCAGCGAACCAGACGAAGTGCTCATTGTGAGCTATCATGATGGAAGCATGTCCTTTGTCTGTCCGTCCGCCGAAATTTGCTTGAAACGACATCTTTCTCGCCATTAAGCCAATTTTAACTCAACCGGACCTTACAGGAATATTTCTATGACCTACCAAAGGTTTTCAAAGAATTCATTTTAATGCTTAACTTTAATTGTAATGGCAAACTAAAAGGACAAAGCTTTAATTTTCTTCTTATCCACAACCGCAAAGCTCAGAATATCATAACTTGACTTGTACAATATGTATTCATCCTCAACAAAAATGATCAATTTATGCCACTTATTTCGAAATTATCACCGCATATAGAAAAGCATTAGGAAAACTTTCACGGAAACCACATACTTGTGGCTTAGCCAATTAAGTCTCTATAATTATTGTGTTATTGTCTTTTACCAGTTTATTTCTTAATCATGACTTTTTGACTCTTAGGACTTCAACTGAGAGTGAACTCAACGTATAGAGTACCGGTCTGGGAAAATGGATACAGGGCTCTTTACTTTACGGCATGGTTTGTGCTTCTAGTTATATATGATTAGAGAACAACTGTGATATAACATATTTCTAATCAGATTAAATATATGTACTCGATAGCCTAATTAGAAAGCAAATCTAATTGAATATTGTCATGTATTACACAAATGAAACACCAAACAGTGCATATTGCCATTTCAATTATCTAAGAATTCATCAATTTACCTAAAATTTGAGCATTTAATTCTTATCTTCGTTATATTTCTATACCGTTCGTCGAAACTAATTATCGCCTTTAAATTGTAAGAGAGTATTTTATTATTCAAGATGATCGCTACTTTTAAATCTTTGTAGTTAACAACATAAAAAGTGAATGCATGTTCACAAAAAAGATCAAATTCTTGATCGTCTCCTAACGAGTTTTCAATTTGAAGAGACATTGGCATAGACAATTATCATTTTCCAACATTGACTCTTAGAATGTCATTCGCCAAAATCTTCTTTGAAATCTTTTTACTGTATGTAGAAAATATATAACCTATACATTTATGGAATGGTCGTTTCGAACTCCGAACAATAAGATGACCATGATGGCCCTTTATAGATCACCTGAGTATCATTACACTTTAAAACAAGAAAGTCAGTCAAAAGGTCAAAGTCAAGGTCAGTCAATGGATTTTTAAATATTATTTTGCAAAACTACACAATAGACCGCATTACATCTCCTTAGCCTGGAAAGTTAAAATCTGCATTCAAAAGAGTACACAGTGCTGTAGTTTGAAAAACAGGAATTTCAAAGTAGATAATTATTAGGTCAAGATCTATGTAAGCCAATATTCAAGGTGAAACCTACTAGCAAAACAGTATACATGGTCCAAATGTGATTGGAGAAGCTTCAAGAACGCAAAGTAGGTATGTAAGTCAAGGTTTCAAGCTGAAATCTGCTTTCAAAACTATACATATAGTACAATTTTATTACTGTAGCTTTTTTACAAGAAAGTAGGTCAGTAGGACAAGTGATCACATATCAACATTATGTAAAAGTTTTTACCAAGTGGGCATGATTTGAATAAAGTTGTTAGGGATCTACTAGACCATGCTACACACAAAATATTTCAGCTCTTGGGCATGCAGTGTTTGGTATAGGGGCTAGCACGTTTATTAGAGAGCAAATAAAATGTAGTACATGCACTTATAAATGGATCATTTAATATTTCAATACATGCTAAAAGAATGAAAACATACTTACATACTACATTGTATTATGATTATAAATTGAGGTTTAAATACGATAAAATATCGATACAACACCGTTTCGTTGATAAATATTTGATTATAACGCAATTCCTTACACTTACCTAACATATTGCAATTAGTGAATATAGGAACAAAAATTCTAACTTGCATTGCAATGTTAAAACATCAATTTGATCAAGTCGTAAGAAAAGCAAAAAACTAAATATTGATTAATCTATTACAGTAACTTATAGCCATTTGTAATATAAATATATACATTTGTTTCGTAAAATTCTTGAGAAAGGCTGAATTTTATGGTGCTTAAAACGTCTAAGAAAGTGCTAAATTTTCACAACAATGATACACATGAAGCTTATTAATTCTCCATTATGCCATCTCTACTCACAGGAAAGAAAACGAACCTTCTTCAAAAAACTGTGTTCGAATGAGGTTTCAACACATGGAAGTTGATGATACATGGGAATCTGAAGATTGCAAGTACAAAATTTCAGAATATACGATGTGTGAATTTAAGATGAAAAATGGCCTTGAACGTAAGTAAAAAGCTTCTTTATTTTAAGGTACCTATAACCAAATATTTAATATATATATAGTTGAATTATATATTTTAAAGATAGACATATGTTTATGTATAATTATACACTTTCTTGCGTAAGGAATGTCATTTCAACTGTAGTAAGCAACGCAACCAGTTGTATTTCAAGAAGTTATGAAAGTCAATATACGGTATATCAAGTGTTCAAACATCAGAAGAGTAGGGGCACAATTCAAATTAGTTACTGGTTTTTGTGCAGAAATCAGCAAACACTTCAAAAGTGGATTCTGTCTTTTCTATTCATTTAAAATCTTGTTATTTAACTTTCCGAGGTTGCGTTCGAATATTTCAATGAGTTATAAATTTTGTTCAACACTTAAATAGCTTTGAAAATATCTATGTTAGCGGTAGGGGTAACCCATGTGTTAAAGATTCCTGCAGTCTATGCAAGTTGCATCGTTAAAACGTATGTCTGTTCTTTCTTTACTTTAAATAAAGCTGTTGTAAGCGCTTTGAGATTATGGACCGATGATGAAAAAGAGGAAGTACCTGAGACAATATCTTCTAAACAGTACGGTGGTGATATGAATGTATCAATGTCTGGTAAATACTGTCAAAACTTGTACTTTCGAGACACACTAAACTGAGAATATTTTCAGTGTTTGAATGTTGGCGGTGTTAATGAGGAATGCAGTGTCAAATGTTAGTTTTAATTAAGGAGGTATTTCTATACAAAACTCTTTGTACAGAAAGCGTTTTGCAAGGACTGACACATTTAAGATTGCAATTCTTTTGTCCCTTGTCTAAATTCTTAATGTTACAAAATTTACATAAGATCTATTGAAGTCAACGACAAGTTGTTTCAGATATAAGTGTTTAAAAGAAATAGGTTTAAAAATTCACCTACATACAACATATGTAGCCGACACTCACGCTAACAAATATCTCATCATTTTTCCTGACACTCTTAGTTGAGTAATTGAATTATAAATGTCTGCATTCAATCTGAATACATGAATTACTTAAACTGGGAATTAGATACAATTTTGTCATTAACAGTTGTCAGATACTTTAGTTTTATACGCCTGTTTCAAGAGACTGTTTGTTTTGTGGATCATAGGCGGCGAGTGTGAACATGATCCCGATAGAATTTGTCCCTTCTCTAACGAGCTTTTTTCACGTCATAAAACTTAATGCTTATGATAATAACATTTGGATAAACAGACAAGAGGCCCATTACAACCCTCGAATGCTGGATAGTGTATCAAAGTAGTAATATACGTTGCCTAACTTGAATAGACTTTTGAGAATTCATTACCAAATTTAGATAAATCCTTTTTTACCTTACAAAATGATCTACTTTTGTTATGGTAAAAAATGATGCTTAAAACACAATGAATGCTTAAAACAAGACTTAGTATTAACGAATTATTTGTATGAAGTTTCTCCGATTTGAAAATAGAGAAAAAGAAAATAACCTAAATAGCTGGATCATGAATGTAATAGACATGCACCACTTTAATTAAAAGAAATAAAGGTATTTTTAAGATTCATACATTTTTATTGATATCATTATTGTATGATTAAAGCAGTGCATACTGAGGTTTTAAAATTATAATGGTACGTCACTAGTGTATATCATATATCAGTTCGAAATCCAGTCATTTGAAATGACAAAATGTCATCACTATTCAGTTCTCAAATATCCGCCGTACTACAAAAGCTTCCCGTACATGCATTGTTAAGACGTGGTTTCTCGCAGGATGTATGCATCCAAAACAAGAAAGTTTGGTAAAACGTGTCTGTCTGAGAGAAGAAAAGTGTGAGGAATGATTTTATGATATTTCGGACCTTTTAGTAATAAAGGAAATTGAAACTGATAATTAAAGTGAGATATAAATATAATTTAAATATTATACAGAATAATGACTTTATGAGTGTATTATGATGAACTTGGTTCTGTTGACTCTTAATCTTAAACAATACTGATAGTGTGTTGCCTTTTGACAAAAAAAGAGTTACAGGAAAGTGTTTACTCTTTTTTGTGCAATACATTGTATTATTGACAAAATACAAACTTTAATTTAGAGCATGGACTACCGATTAAAAAGCGACGTGATCAATGAATCTCGTACAAAAAGTTAATAATGGTCAATATTGCTGGACGAATATCTTTCTTACCAAGTAATTTAACATCGAGAGTAATGATGGAAATTTTGGAGCTGATAGTCGTTTATCCTGTTGATTTGCCTATTTACATGTTTAGACTCGATCACATTTAGAAGAAACTACAAAATAATTACTTACCCTGATTAAATATTATATTAGATATACACTCATTTATATCTGGTTGGAAGCCTGAAAAGATTTAACTTGTTTTAAGAACAGTTAGACAAAGTAAGGTTCTGAAAAGGACTTTATTTGGAATATAAGATTAAGCACTACATTCTTTTAGAACAAAACAGTGTGGACTAAAAAATGGAAGTTAATGCTAATATGGCTTCATGCTAATATGGCTTCATGCTAATATGGCTTTTGATTGATAAGCAAGCACAATACTATAGATATATTATAATTCTCTGTGTCTCTGCCTTTCTGTTTTATTCTGATCTTTCTTTGTTTCAATTTTGTTCAAAAACTAGTACAACTCGATAACATATCGAGTGTGGTCTATCAAAAATACCTCGGAACCTTGAATACCACATTTAGTGGGAAAAAATGTCAGACCTGGGATGCCGTACATTCTTCTGCACAATCTAACTATGGAAAATTCTTCCAGGTAAAGTTATAGTTTCTTTAACATTGACATTTGCGGTAGATTTAACTTCTGTTAGATACTTTTGTCCTTTTGTTTTTTTCTAGTTTTTATTAAGACGCTTGTTAAAGGTAAATTGTATATTGACATTCGCTATGTCTTGTACGCTAATGCTAGACTAGTTCTTTTTTACTTGGATATTTTGTAGTTGAGTTTTCAGTTTTCTGTAAATATACAATAAAATTTAGTTTTCTTTTCATATACGCTGCTTAAGTTTTTTTTCGAGAATATTTGTACATGACAAATTAGCAGCTGTAATTAAAAACACACAGAAATTTCCTAAAGTAAAGCAAAGATCCAGTTTATTTGCACAACAAGTTTATCAATATTTAACGCAAAATATATTCAATTCGACTTATCGTAAATAAGTGTTGGCTATAACATTGGTGTTAATTGTGTTCATGGCAATTTCCTAAAGCTGCTTGCTCTCAGATTTTGATGAAAAATGAAAAGAACTTGTTTCGCAATCGATAATTGATAAATTAGTATAAATTAGATATAATTAAATTTATTACAGGAAGAGAATATATCAGATGCCGCCAACTACTGTCGAGATGTAGGGAACGCAGGATTTCTATGGTGCTACACAGAAGACGCGGAATTTCGATGGGAACCCTGTTTGTTAAATGGTAAAAACCTTTAGTTAGACAACACTCTGACTTCATGCAGTGCTATAATTATTCATTATATTGAGACTTGGTGATCTTTTGTTATGTAGACATATGGAAGGTTCATATAATTTACTTATTAACATGTTACGTTTACTCGGTAACAAATGTAAAAATCCATTTTTATTATAAAGGTTTTGTAGCGAGACTGCTTAAAGACGATCTGGTGTTAGGTCTGTAAGTTGTTCATGTCTCTATAAATAAAATGTTAGATACTAAGAATTTGTCCAAAATTAGCCGCATGCATTTCCTGAGATAGACTCACAAAATGTTGACAAAACGGCCGAAGTTCAGCACATTCTTTAGTAGGGTCTGTTCTGCTTATGTTTCAATCTACGATTAAAGTTTTCTTGTTTACCAAATTATGATTGGCACACTTTCAAAACGGTATAGCTTTCATTACGAATGACATTAAAGCAATCATTGCAGAAAGAGTGGATAAACTTAAAAGTAACATTGTTATGATTAGATACGTAAGTGATTTATAACAAATACACACAGAAAGGTCATCTCATTTGAATTCTCCGTTTTTCTCGCTTTTCAATTTGATCTGTATGGTTGAATTCAGACCTATTGGTAATATGAGAAACGTAATGAAAATAGACAGTGATTTTGTCTGCATGTACTTTTAACATCTGTGACACTCATGACTTTTGAATAACAGAGAAATACGAAATTTCAAGTTCGCAATTAGAAAGATGAAGTCAACACAAGTGAATAAGTAGAAATTTGACCAATCTTGAATTTTACACTAGAAAGAAGGTTATTTTAACTACATGTACTTATATATCTCCAATACCTTTGATTCAGAAATCAAATCAGAAAGACGATGTGCTACAAAACTTGAATATACCGGAATGCGCAACACTACAATCACCGGGAAGGAATGCATTCGGTGGGATAAAGCAATCGAGAAAAGTCCATATTTTTCTAAATTTAACATTGAACATGTGGAAAACTACTGCAGAGATCCGCTAAATTTCGGCTTCAGTTGGTGTTACATTGATTCATATTTCGAGAGTGGAGAATGGGAACCGTGTCAACTTGAAGGTAGAAATCATTCAAAATTGTTCGCCTACATTCTGTTGAAAAATTAAAATGCAACTCGTTATAGATTTAAATGTAATTTATCATACTTGAAGGACTTAGCTGAAAACAAACTAGGTCTTAAAGTCCCAATATCCCATGTACAAAAAGCTC
>JAUMHA010183048.1:0-16363 GCA_032359765.1 Saxidomus gigantea
AGGTGTTTTGAATCGCCTTTTACCAGACCCTGATCGGCCCTGGATAGTAGGCTGGCTCTAGAACAAAACAGTTAAACAGTAATTAGTAAAAGGGATATTTCAGGACCTGGTGACCAGGCTAATATAGAACGTACGTCTGCAGCAAGTTTGGTTGTACTTTATTAATTTGAAGCAGTATAATTTTTCTTCATTACGTATGCATGCATGAGTTCTCAGGAACGGCTGAAATGATAATAACCCAAAAGAGACTGATTCATGAATAAATAAATTTCCGATTATACTCTGTAAATTTGTATAACTGCTGTGCGTTGTAATACTCGAGAACAGAAGTGATTATAAAACATCCATTGACTTTTCCAGTTACTTGCTGTCGTTACAAATTGAAACATGATTTTAATTGGCATTTTCAAAAATGTTGCTTTTTTTAGTCTAATGTTCATAGGTTGTGAATGCAAGGGGTCGCAGTCGGCAAAATATCAACAATTTCGAGTTGATGCGAAGTTTCCAATTCCGCAGGAGTTAATTGAGGCGAGGTCAGCTTCGGAATGCTCCGTGCTATGCGATTATGAACCCGAATGTATTTCAGTGAATTTCAACCAAGTAGAACATCAATGTGAACTCACGGACCACTACCCACAAAAAGTTGTAGAACTCACTGATGGCATTGGGCCGAATGCAGATCACCTGACAATAATCTCCATCCCCGACTGGTCGATCTACTACAAGGAAAACCAATGTAAGAATTTACGCTTTTCATGGTTACAAAACTCCAAAAAAAAAAAATTAATTATTGTGGTTCAATAGTTCAATAGTTATATGTATCCATTCCGTCGATAATAGTGTCTATCAGTGAATAAGAAGTGCATATGTGCATTTTGTGCAAAATGATGACCGGAAGCTGGTCTGCTATTTAAATCTTTAAAAGGTTCAACAACTAGAGACATTATCTGGTTGTTTTTACATAACATGCTTTTTCGTTTCTGTTTTAATATGTTATAAATTTTAAACAAAACAATTCTGACAATAGATACAAATATTCTATTTGTGTAAAGTTCCTTAGCTTCGTGTTTCTAGTATACAAGGAGTAAACAATCTTAATATAGAACTAACTTTAAGCTTTAAATTTTGACGTCGTTGTAGGCACAACCAATGTTGGCATTGCAAGGTTGTTAACGACGCAACATGTAATCAGAAAGTTATATTTGAATGATTCTTTAGTCCGTTTTAGAAATGAAACGAGACCATAGAAGTGGTCATAATGAGACTGCAACAAGCAAATGTCGGATTTAAGGTCAAATAATAAGGAAAGCGAAAATTCAAATACACTTTAAAGTGCACATAAGTTATTTTTAATAAAAAATGAAAACAAAAATAATATCAAACAGGGAATGCCACGTACCAAAAACGCAGAAAGTTGGTATGTAGAAATTCTATATAAATCACAGTACATGTACAATTATTTTTGTATGCATTATGAAGAAAATTAAAAAGACCTGGGTATTCATTTTGTGGATTCATTGAGATTTCAACATAATACACATACTTTTCTTTGTGTTCCAAACACTTTCTGTAAATTTTAACCTGCCAATCTTAATTATTAAGTGTCTTGCATAAGATAATGTACTTGCAATTGAAATAACTGCCACTTAATTTTCGCTAAGTAGTGGACCTTTAAAGAGGCGACCGGGTGCTTAATATTACGTTTTTTATACATGTATTTGTTTTCTACAGTTTGTACATACGACTATACAGTGCACTTTACCTCTGAAGCCACTCGGGTGAAGCAATCAATAAACTACCCGTCTAACTATAACACGTAAGTGAAGAAAGGGACCATTTAAAAACATCTAGTTTCACTTCAAATGTTTCCTTTCACAACACTTTCTCAATTATTGCCAAAGGCTATAGAATCTAGATGTCTGTATAGACATAGAGCTATTACATTAGTGACACTACCGTTGAAAGTGACACTTAAAGTGATAATACCGTTGAAAGTGACATTAAAAGTGATATTACAATTAAAATTACCATTAAAGTGATACTACCGTTGTAAGTGACATTTAAAGTGATACTTCCGTTGAAAGTGACCTTTTAAGTAATATCACCGTTGAAAGTGACTTGCAAAACTTTAAGAACGACATTAAGCAATGTTCTATACTCCTAGAATAATGAACATCCCCTTATCAGAAATACGAATTTACAGAAACAGATTTGTTCCAATTGAGTAAAGAAGAAATTCTGTAAAAGAATGTTTGACTATCGAAGTAAAACATCACAATCCCCTCTGTTATGTACATTTTCATTTATGGCTTTCAATATGAGAAATGATTCGGTATAACTGATTTCTTATACATGTTCGAAGATTGTGTTATATAGACAATTGAAAAGTAATGTGAGAAGGGGTCTTTGTCAATGATAATCAACTACTGCATAGCTACTATTACAGTAGGTAAAAGTTAATAAATTTTAGTTCTTACTTATTTTTGTCAAACCATAGGTATGCTGTTTCTCTTTCAAATTGAATAAAGTGCTGACGTTATCTTTATCTAAGGTATGGTAAATTCTACTTGTAGTTAATTATTTTTACATTCTCTTTCTTAAGGGGGTTAGATTTCCTGTGGTTGAGAGGTAGTGGGGTCACGTATGAAGGAGTATTTTATTAACTTTAATCTTAATTCTTGACCGTGATTATATCTAGCCGTTTTGAACGGTAATATAACTTTATCTTTATCTAAGGTATGGTAAATTCTACTTGTAGTTAATTAATTTTACTTTCTCTGCGTTCATGAGCTATTAATGATATCAAGACCCAAGATGTTTTTTGTCTTTGTTTATACCCCTCAAAGATGTACATTACTTTCGTTATAACGCCCTTTGGCAACTATTAAATGGCGCATATGAAATCCAAACAGCACGATAGAATCATTGCTTTTCCCTACTCTTATTGATTTCATTTCTGAAGAGATCATCATAATGTTTTATTATTATTACTGAAGCTCTAAGCAGTAACACAAATAACTTTTTTCTTGCTTCTGTTTCATTTTTGTCTTTTTTCTTAAGTAACTGCAGTTTTGTGACCTTCAATTTGAAAGAAAGGTCAACAGTTTTTTCGATTGTTTTAGCTGAGACAACTTAAAATCTTATATCTTCGTATTTAAAAACTAGCAAATATTTCAGTTTTGTAGCAATATTGTACTAATTGAAATAGGCATTAATATTTTCCTTCCTATTTTAGGTGTACTGTGTCCCTATTTATTTAGCTATGAAGTAGAAGGTTTGTAAAGGTTATCCTTTTTATGTCTATGTAAAATAAGTGTCTCTCTGGGCGGTGCCAAACTTGACCCCAGGGACGTGATTTGACCAAACTTGGTTGAAGACCACTAGATAATGCTGTATACAAAAAAACTTAGCTCAAGGCCTTGTGGTTTCGGAAAAGAGTTTTAAACAATTTTCCTATAGAAGCCTATTTAAAATCAAGTGAGCCCGGGCGGGTTCAATTTGACCCAAAGGTCACGATTCACTGTGACAGAGACATAAAAATGATATTTTTTCTGTCTTATCTTAATATTTTAAACCATATTTCGTTTCTAAGCTATTCAGAGATAGTCTCAGAAAAACGTTTTTACCCCTTTAAAATTGTTTTATTTTATGCAAAGCATATTGCTTGTTTTCAGACATGAAAATTACTACTGGCTTTTTATCAAACCATCGGCAACTTCTACGCTTTACCTTGACTTTACAGTTATGAATGTGGAACAAAGTTCAGGATGTTCGTACGACAGCATCACGATATACAGCGGTATGTTCTAGAACCCTTAAGTCAGTCATTTGTAACTGCACCTTCCTGTGAATATGTGACTCTGTTACTTGCTACTATATTACCAGGCTGTATATCTACCTTAGCTTTTATTTTCGTGTTGAACGTTTTTCGGATGATCTTTAAAACAATTCGTAAGTGACTGTTCAAATCTAGGTCAACATAATGTTATGTTTAGATCGTGACTGCCGCGGTATAAGTACATGTATATCGGTATCAGGTTATGTGGTCATGGATAACAGGTTATAGTCACTCGGCCATAGTCAATGTGTTTCTATTCCTTACAAATCATGTTTGGTTTCCAAAGTTGACAAAAATGTGCAGCCTGACTGGGACTTGAACCTGAGACTCTTCGCTTACAATGTGTATGTTATACGAACTAGGCTACCCGACCGTGTTTTCTCCCCTTTCATAATCAAGTTATATTCAGTAACATTCTCCCCATCTTTCGATGTGTTACTGAGGTAACTGATTAAAGGCGTCCGAGAATGCCTTGTATGTAATGCTGGCATCATGCAACTTTCGGGCACTAAATGTCATTTACATGTAGTTGTAAAATTGTGAAGTATGACCTAATAACAGTCCGTAGACATGAATGTTCTACAGACTGAGTTACCAGTCGCTAACGCATTTCCTCTCCTTTTTCAAAACAAATACTTTTCTATGTTCAATATTGATATTTATACATTGCTCGTGGTATTTTAGGAGTATGTACTGATGCACCGATACTTGCAAAAATATGCGGATATACACCCCAGACCATCACGGACACACGTGGCACCTACGTACTTCTAAACTTCAGATCAGATGGATTCACTCAGGGCACTGGCTTTTCTATGAACTATTACATCGGTTAGTTGCAATGCAGACAAGAAAATTGCACCATTTACGTACAATATACAGAGCACATATTGCAACATTGTAATATTAAAAAGGAGAATATTGTTTTGTTTTACTCGAATTTTAGACAGTGTGCTTTATCAATAATTAGTCATAACTCCAATTGTAGTTTTACTTTAGATAGATTGGGAATTCTGAAACCGACTGTATCTTAAATAACTTTACTACATATTATCGTAAAGCATGATTGCTTATTATTTACAAATTATAGCTTAAATTTTCTAAATATTTAATTTGTACATGTATACTTTATTTACTTACTCTTAGAACTTTATAAAAAAAACGTTAAGATTGATACCGGTATTGCAATTTTATCGAAGTGTAATTATAACAGGAATTTCAATACTATTCTAAACTGAAATCCATGTTTATTCATACAAGATTGTATGTAAAAAAAGCATCGGTCACACCAATCTAGTGAGACTTTCTTGTGAACTAATACACATTTTGGCATGTCCATACAATTAAAGAACTGCGACTTGCGGATTAATTTATAAAACTGTCAACAGGTTTTAGTTATACATATTATGGGTTGTGAGTTATATGTATCCTGTTGTTGTTGTTTTTTCATATTAAAAAACTCGATCTTGTTTCTATGACAGCTTTACAGACGCTTAGTGATTCTTCCAGAGGAGGTAAATTGAGGAAAAGCACAATCTGAAAACGCGTTGGCTTCTTTGAAAGCATTCTATTGGTTATCACCCTTGACTGATATGTATGCAAGTGATGACGTAAACGTGCAAGTAAAAGGCAGCATTAAGACACGTCCGTGTATGATTCTATCGTCTCTGTTATTTATCTTGTATGAACCTCCCTTCCTCTTGTTGGCAAATTCTGCATTCGACACTCCTCATTTTTCACCATATCGATATATTTATTAGAAAACGCGAATAATGGTAAAGGGTGGTGCTTTGCGGTGGTCGAGTGGTTAACGCTCTGGACTACCAACCCGAAGGTCACCGGTTCGAATCCCGGCTGGAGCACTAGAAAATATAGAAACACTTTTCAGTGTTTCCCACCCATTTAGAGACGAACTGGTTAGAAACCCAGAGGTAGTCTCATGTGTATCGGTGTTATACACTGGGCATGTAGAAAAGAACCAAGGGGTCTATTCGTAAAAGGGTTAGAGTCTTATATCCGGATTCCCTTGTATCTGCATCTATCACTCTTCAACATGCGCGTGTCAGGTGTCTTGAAAGGGAGAAGTCCCAGGTTAGGCCGAGACTTTTAAACAATCAAAGAAAAAAGGTAAATAGGAGCTCCAAGCGCGGTACAAATGACAAAGTTCTGTAATGCATTGTAAAATACTGGTGTTTATGTTATAGCAGAGTCGGACAGTGTCAGACCTATGTACAAATGTAACCTGTACCAAGGTGCATTTAAACTTTGAACTGTCCTAAAACTCATTATTTGCGTTTTTAATGCACACGAATTAATGAATATACCGACATGATGTAAAATGGGAAAGACGAAGCACGACATTGCCAACAACTGTCATCATGAAAAGTAATGATTAATATAGTATAAATGCATGAAGGAGCCATTCTCAAATGCACAAAACAGTAAATAAAATTGCAAAGCTATTATGTAGCTAATTGGGTTTTTCAGGAGGACTTTTTTAAAGGTGCATTCTTCCCCATGCTCTGAGAGAATTTTGGGAAATCATTATACGATTCGGGGAGTCACGTATTCAGAATTGATGTTATGCACGACAAATAGAGGCTTTGTAACATCGATTCGAGCAGAAAAATGCCATAAAATTATAATGACCTAGAATTCAACGATATTATTCACGCCAATACAAATTTATTTAACAGATATTGTCTGTAATACTATAACAAGGAATCAAAATACCCAAGAAGCCTTTTCAAAAGGAGTTCCTATTTATTTGATGATATCAACGCACGGATATTTTGATGATGAACATATAAGAGTATTTGACGCTAATTTTTTATTTATTATTTTTGAAGCTTTTTCTTTCAGAATTATAACGTCATCGGGTGTGTTGATTGCTTGTAATAGGATTTTGTTAATTACATATATTTATCTTTACCATACAATCTTTTAACTATGGTTGCAAAGGGGCATACAGTTATCTCTACCTTGCGCATATAATTTGTTCCTAAATAAATGTCCATCATCTCAGAATAATCATGCACAGTATGTACATGCACTTTATGGTAGACAGGGGCCATAAGGTATGTAAATAATTAAATCCTTGCATTGCCAACCTTTCAAAAGTTAATATTCGGAAACCACCATTTTGCTGAAATTTACATCGAAAAGGGGACGTAACTCCTTGACACTTTATACCTATGAAGCAGGCTTTTGAATTCATTTGTTATGGGCTTTGCATATAAACAGTATTTAACTGACGTGTCTATGTAAATGCTAACTAATGCTTAAGGTCAGAACATTTGACATTATGTTATATTATAAACATATGAAGGTGGTGATAAAAATTCAAGCAAAAATAAATTTCTTAAGGCCAACCATCATCATGTAGGCAAGTTTATTTAGGTACTGCTAATGAAAACACATTAATGAAGTTGAATTAATATTGATATACCTTTGACAAAAGTAATGAAAATATGTTGTTGGCCAATTTTGGACCAGAAGAAGTAAATCAGAGGTTCATTCTGTTCGTATCTTCTCTTAAAACGTTGTTGTTAGCGCACTTTGCTCAATTATTGTACATAATCATGTTAACAAATAGCAGTTTACTTTCAGATGGTGTTTTGAAACATTTTTTACAGCTAATGCAGTATGTTCGTCATGTGGTATTTACTATCAAGTTACCTAGTTATAATTAAAAGTCTTCAGTTTGGTAATGAAACTGTAACTGACATGGGAGAAGACATTAATCTATTGTATCCATACAATATCTTTAAATCAAGATAAATAAGGTTTTGTTAGACCATCATTGCATGAAGATTTTTATAATTGTATGAGTATATAAATTTGTATTGCATATTGAATGATTGTTAAGAATAGCTATTTCGTATATTTTTTCTTTGAAATAAACGATATGTGTTTTATTTGTGGTGTTGTTATTATTACTGTAACTGTTGTTATCATCATTGTTATTATTTTGACCATTTACTGAAACAGGAAGTGATGTCTTTTTGTTGTTTTAACCTGCATGTCTGTAACACTCTTACTTAATGATATTCATATTACTTTCTGCTATTTAGGATATTCAGCCAATAACGAAGCACCTCCAACTGAATACTCTTCAATCGCCTTTAATTATGTAATAAATATAATCAGCTTATTCTGGTGCAAATATTCACAAAAATCTTCATTTATGTCAGATTTTAACGATAATCATACATTGTAGTCTAAAATAAAGATTATGTATAAACAAACGGTTATCTTGTTCTTTAAAGTTCTAGGCGGAAAATATCATCATTCAGTGCAAACATATCAAAAATAGTTTAAAGACAAAATTTATTAAAGTATAATTGATGGAGGGGTATACAGTTTCATAACTATTTTTAATTTAACATAAATTTCATTTAAAATTTGAAGATGAATCACTGAAAGATTAAAATTAATAGAAATAACAATTTTCATAACAATTTCCATGGCCTTTTAAAAACAATACCATGACTATGGGTTGAATACCTAAAGAACAAAAATCGCCTAAGATACTTTTCCATACCACCTATATATTAAGTTCTTTTAATCAAGTAAATTGTAAAATAATGAAAGAAAATGTTTTTCAAATTATATTTATTTTTACCGTCGAGAAAGGATGATAAACCTCACTATATTAATTTACTTGATTACTTGAATACTTCATAATTGCATTTATATCAAGTTACATATTCACAAACACTCTCCAAGTAATATAAATGTCATAACAGGAATGGGTATTTGTTAGTACACAAAACTGCCACTACTTAACTAGTTAAGATAACATGGCGATAATCGGCATCAATGATATGCATAGAAGCAAATCCGGTATATCTATAATCACCGCGATATGAAGCAAGATTATCCAAGATACAGCCATGAAGAACTTTAAAAAAGTTATTTCAAATCAGTACTACTAGTTTAAGACAACAAGAATTCTGAATTTCCTATATAGAATTAAAAAGCACTACATCCCCTGAAGGGCCTTATTTGTGTAAACATCCATTTTAGTGATGCCTTATCAGTAAAAAAAAGTGTAATACTGCGTTTTGTTTGCAAACACGATCCACGAAGGGTATCAAATTAATCATCTAAAGACATAGTGACCCATGCAATTTTAATGTGGCATATTAGCAGTGTTTCTGTGTTTTTAATTTCTCTCTGTTTTATTAGTCAACTCATACGTTAATCGGAACTGCTCGTCCAAAAATGATTCCTTCTTTTATAAATATAACTTTCCGTTCTGTGCGGTGGCATATCGCCGAAGTGTTCCAATGACAATTATTTATAACACGACCACATGCTTTATTGTCGCGAACACTTTCAGAACTGTCCCACATCGAGAATAAAGTGCATTTCTTGATACAAAAGTCTTTGTCTTTGTGTTTGATATCACATAAACAAAAGGACACGTCTTTGTGCCCACGGACGGCCGGAGACAGATACGGATAAAATAATATTCCTAGCTATAGGCTACCCAGCTTTTTAAATCAAGTCCCTAGGACCGTATTAAAACGTAAAATAAATGCAGTAATGAAAACATGAGAATTCTTAACGAATTCATAGTTTGTATATAATTTAAATCCATTATATGATAAGCCTATTCATTTCAACCGAAGTGTTTCCTTTCTACTATAGTATTCATAATCGAAGTTATGGTAAAAGTTTAAAAGGACTTCTCACCACATATATGGAAAATACCTGGGAATGTAATTTGTTATTCCTGTAAACATTGACCAATTTAAACTGAAATCATATGACTTAGAACTTTCACCATTTCCAGTCTCAATTAACATGGAACGGTTCTGTATATCAGATTTTTATCCCTCGGTTTTCTACACGGTATGGTGATATGGTCGGCAGTATACAGTGATAGATACTTTTGCATTCCCTTTTGTCATATGTCATAATTTTATGTATCAATATGATATTATTTTCATGCATTACTGGTAGAAGTTCTTGCTCACGTTCGCGTACACGAAAGAAGTACTACATTTAAAAATGTCGGCATTTAGTATTTGAAAGCAACTGTAAGCTAGATTTTTAAAGTAAAAATTTATATTATGCTGTCGGAAGGCGCTAAATGTGTGAGAAAAAAAACAGAACCTTGACCGGGAATCGAGCCTTCCCTTGTAAAGTTGTTAAATCTAATGATCTCCCGTCTAAGCTCCTTGGTCACATATCGATGTCCGTACGTTTTATAAATTTGTACGATTCCACCATTTCTTAAAATCCGTATCGTCTCCGTAATATCGTTGCTTCTAGTCACATGCCTACATGCGAACATCACAGACAAGTCGGGCGGAGTTTGGAAGGAGCTCAGACATACTTCGTACGATGCACGTGTGTTCGTACGGCTCTAGTACGGTGCCCGTACAAAGTCCGCACGGTGTCTGAACGACAATAATAAACCAGTTGGGCGATAATTTCTTATTTTTAGCTAGAATCGTCAAGAATGTCGTACGGAGACCGTACGGCGAACGTATTGTCTTGTATAATTGATGTGACATTGAAGGGCGATGTGAAACGATCTATATATTATATAAACCGTCCGATGTAATGGATATAGAGGGGTGAATTATGTAATACGTTTTCTTCGGAAACATTGAAATAAATTTCATAAAAACAAGCGCAAAATATAACACAGGAAAATATAACTATTAGTCATATCTGTGTTTGAGTTTATATGTTTGAAATTAATGAAAAAATAATAGTTCAAATACATTATCATATTTGTATTAGTGACAGGACTTGAAAGAACATGACATTATTTGCAACGCATCGAGACGACGTTATTCGGACAAAATGAGGGGTCCTGCTGACTTGAACGTAACTTTCACACTTCAGCGAAAGATATATAACTACATCTATAAACGTATGTGATACAAATCTATATAACTATACTCCTGTAAAGGATGAGTTTACTGGAGTCAAATTTGCCGTCCGTCCGTATGTCTCTGTGCATAGTTTTTCCGCGCTATTTCTCAGCACCTACTGGCTTGATATAAATGAAACTTTACAGGAGTGATTTATACTAAGTTTATTTGTGCATATCCTCGGCATATGTCGCATAGATAATTTTCATCGAGTTTCAGCCAATTTAGAGATTTCTGTCCGGCTATTTCTCAGCAACCACTGGACTGAAAGGGCACATATCTTTTAGGTGTTCATATATTCCCATTCATGTGTACAAACCACGACAGGGCATAAATCAATAACCCATCACCTTAAATAAAATTAAATGTTAGTTAGATTTCTATCAGACTTAAGTACACGAAATTCTGGAAAGGAATCGTATACATAGTGAGTAGGTGTACTTTAATAGTCAGATTGGTTAAATTTAATTGTTTGATAGACACATAGACTCTAGATCTATACGGCAGATATTGTGAATGTTGAGCGCACCCCTTAATTGTCTCCCTGCTAAATACGCTTATGATTAGTGACGTAAAATTGCTACGTGATCAGATAAATGAGCAATGAAAGGTTCTATACACACTGCCACACGAGTGACATTATGTTGAGAAACTAGGATAAGGAATTTGTCGAGAAAGGGTGGATTTAGATTTGTGAAAAAGGGAGTTTCTAAAGAAATTATTCAGGGTCATACCGCGATATTCTTTTGGAACATAGTGAAATAGATATGTTTCACTCGCATGTCCCGTACTTCGCCTGACAAGACATTACTTATAGTAGAATTTTTATAATAATTAACCTTTATTTTGTAACATTTGTATTTTGAGAGTTGGATGTATTGGCAAAAAAAATGACAAAAAAGTAATATGTTGTTGTGCTTTTTTTTTTTGCTAGACTCATTTATGAAATTCTTGTGATATGCAAACAGCTTTCTTATTGAAGCACATTTGAAAAGTAAGGTTCATGCAAATTAACAATATTTGAAAGATGGTATGCTATTTTTTTGTTACATCACATTCTGAGTTTTTTTCATCCAGATATTTAGAAGTTCATATCATATGTTGTAATTACAAAAAAGACGTTATTTTGCCATGATGTGAACCCATATTTTTCAGGTCTAAAAATATATTTATAATATTCAACTTTTCCTTAAACGTTTTCAGATGATGGAGTTAACTATCAATTATCAATATTTGAAAAGAAAAGTATGGGTCGCCGTTTTTCTTGTTTGTTACCCCTCCCTTGTCAAAAAAATGTTAAAATTTGAATGTGTAATTATTGAATTTTTAAACATATCTTCAAATGCATTAAAAGTATTCCAATATTTTCTACTTTCAAACGAATAATTATGATACTATAAATGTTTAAAATGAAATGTATATATATATTGATTTTAATATGCTCTTTTTATACCGAGCTTTATTATATAATCAAACGAGGCGGCTGGACAGCGCCTGCAAGGGTCACGAAAAGTATTCCGCTCATTATCTCAAACGAATATTATCCAATCTTTTTGAAATTTTGAAACAATATATAAAAGCTTATTGACTATGCATGTTATAGCTGACAACTGAATCAGAAGAGTTAATACAGAGTGACTGTCTTTAGATTATGACTATAAGCTGATTTTGGCAATTTCATCACTCTTACTTGGAGAAAAAAATACAACCGTTATGTTACTTGTAAATCATGTGTATGTGAATGATTGCATAAATACCAGCTGTATCCCACTTGAAGCATATATCAACTATACTTCTAATCACCCATGCAAAGAAATGATGCACTTATAATTTCTATCGATTCCATAAAGGGTATACGGTTACCATGGCAACAAAAACAATAAAACACGACAAGATTGCTTGTCTTCCACAGAAACAGCTTCTAAATTCATTTTAAATTGCATAAATTGTGTAAAACATTTAGCAAAATCCTTGATGAACAATTATTAATGTGAAAATAATGATTATCGATTACATAATAACTTAGCAAACGGATTTACATTAAGTAATGTTGCTTTATTTTAGTTCCATGGCATCTACTGAAAAGATTAAAGCTGAAAATGAATGCAAATTTAAATGTCTATTTTGTTATGTTCACACCTGGCTTTTAACTATTACATATAGTCCAAAACTAACAAAAACAACAAACAAAGCTGAATAGTTTTATCACACTATTCATTGCATACAAATGCAATTTCTGGTACTGACACTGTCATTTTGAACTGGTGTGTTTCTAAAATCATGGCAGTAGTTTGGAGTTTGCTTTGCAGAACTTTGGCTTGTTATGAAAGGTACAGACTATCACCAAGTCCATGAGCACTTCTACTCTTTTTAAGACTGTTGTAAAGTAGAAGCCATATCTTGTAAGCATTGTACACTTCCCATCACACCTGAAACAAATGTATTTCCGTAATGAATGAAGTATTGGCACTTTGTGGTCTTATATATGACATACTTTTAATATATGACTTTAATTTAATGCACTGGGACATGTATATGTCTTGAAAGAATATTACTCCAAAGGTTAACAAAAATGAAAACATCAAATTCAGAGTAGAGTTGTGTAACTTTTACTCCCTGTCCACTCAGGAAGCTTGATATATGGTACATTACTTATGTGACATTTAGTTGAAATGCAAATAATGATAATTTCTTAAGATTACATTCTACTGAAATTTTTTCATTTTGTCCTGTGGAATTGTCTATATGCAGTTACAGTTTGTCCTGGAAATGATCATGAATAATTGGTGAGATCTATTGCATTTTTTCTTTTTCTTCTTTCCAACAGTCTACATCTTTTCTTCAATCAAGATTTAAAACAGGGATCCTGTTTATGAACATTTATCATTTTGACATTTTCAAAATGAATTTGAAAGTATCCTGTAAGTATACAGAACGAAAACAAATGATATGAACAAACAATATGTGAGTGAAATCAGTTTTTGTTGGTCAACATACTTGAGAAAAAAGTAAATACCATGGTACAATAGATGAACACATCTACTTAGAGAAATAAAGAGTAAATATATTTGGAATGTTTACTAAATAGAACACTGCCACAGCTATTTTCTTGAAATATGTGCAATTTTTGCAGACGTTTCTCTTATCCTGTGTCACATCATGCAATTTAAAACACTGGAATATCCCTGGAGTTTTAGACTGAGTCGGCCTGTAAGTTCATTAATACAAATAAATCAAATAGCGTAATATAATGTATGCATGTACATGCTTTTGTGTAAACAAAACTAAATTAATTACATAAAATAGTAGGTTAGTGAACATTCAGTATTTGATAAATAATCAGATCATTTTGATTTATCATTATAATCATCACTTGAATTGAACTTATTATACACAAATAGAATACAGTTTCTAATGCATACCTTGAGTATGGTTAAATATCTGCTTGGGATAATCAAAACAATACTGGAGCATAACATCCTGGCTGCATTGGGCTTGCACTGAAAAAATAGTGTAATAATGTGCTGATTGTCTCAAAGAAACAGTTTAAACTTTGAAAACACAGACCAGTAATACAGTATTCACTTTCTATGCCATAGACATGACTTTTGTCAGCAGAATTGTACACTATCCATAATGCTTTTAGAAGCAGTCAAACATGAAGTCATGTATGAAACATTAAAGATATAGTGACTACTGATATTCAAAAACTTTAATAAATTGTTTTTCTGTATTTATAATAAAAAAAATCTTATTATTGTCAGGAAATAATTCAGGTATCAGGGATTATAGATCTATGAAGAAATTGGGCCTAAATATTTTAGAATTTTTAAACAATGCCACAATTCACTACACCCCTCCCCCACCCACACCCAGTCAGTTTTCAAGATACAAAATTAATTTATTTTAAAACACATTCTGTACTCAGTCTGGTGGAGCTCTTTAAATAACAATGTGAATTCTCGCTGCATTTGACTGAATCAACCATCAGATAGTTGGGTCTAGTATGATTTGTTTGTAAACAGACTAACTCAGGACTGTCGTTCTTCTTCTTTCGATTTTAATTTCCGCAAATTGTATGGGTTTTATGTGCAAACTGACCAAAACAATACTGTAATGCACAAACTTGAACAAAGAAACAAGAACTCACCTTGTGAAATTTCATTGCCGATTTAGCCGAACAGATGAAGAAATAATCCAAAACCATCGCAAAATATTTTCACTTATTTGACATTGACGTATGCAGTCCGTCACTTGGCGGATATTGATTTTTACCCTGTCACCTGCAGCATTATCGGCCCGATAACAAGGTGCCGGATAATGTTTTTGATATTCGGCAGTTGACCACGTGTATTTGAAAGAGAAATAATCGTGTGGCTTCTTTTCTACTCAAAATGAAAGCTCTACACTAGTCTAGTATGAAATTTCGTATTATTTGCAGTCACATGATAAATGATATCCGTTAAACTGGTCCCATTTCGAATTTATTACGTCATCAGTTCGAATCTACGTCACCGAGGCAGTAATGTTTCGGTTGCCATTACTTGTACCTAGTGTATAGAATTGAAATATTTCCCAGTTTCAATTTATTACTTCGGCCAATTCATGTGACACAAATAAGGATAAATATCGTTTTATTTGAGAAGGACTTAACTTTATTTTAGTAAGACAATTGAAATCGTGCATAAACAGGATAGAAAAGGATATTTTTTTCAGATTTTCCTCTGATCTGGCGGTAGTTTATTTCGTCATTCCAGAGGCTGAATTTGGTCATGAATGTCCTGTCAGCAGTAGTAAGTTGCAGAAAAGAAAACTATAAATTTGAAGGGTACTTATTAGTGTCAGTGACAGTGTTATCATTTTTTTTTTAATGGGATTCAATCTTTCATGGAAAAGGATCTTGATCGACTGAAATGAGATCTTATGTTCGTAGATCTTACCCGTTTTGTCTGGAAAGAATTTCAAGAAATAAAGGTAAAAATGTCAACAATGTAAGAATTAAGGTCTTTGAATTTGAATTATTTTTCCGAAAAACGTGTGCAGTGCTTACAAACGTCGTTGAGAAAATCGATTGCAAAGCAGCCATTCTACGCAATCAGAAAGGCAAAAATGATGAGGCTTGTTTGTTTGTTTGTTTAATTGTGCTTATTGGGTCCACCATCCTCTAAAGAGGCTATAGTCGGTACGACCCGAATAATCAGGCTCCGCTTGAAACGGTCTCATATACAGAGGTACTTGACCAATCAGAATCTATCAAATTTTCCGGCTACGGTATTATAATTTACATTATATAGTTCTTCGTTATGCACATTATTCTGAAATAAATAAAATTTGAAATGAGGTGTTATCCAGTCCGCATATTGTTAACTTATGTTAAAGCTAGTCTTACAATAAAACAGACATTTCAAGGTGTGTTTTCAATGTAAGAAAGAATGACAGGAAAAATATAATAATAGTTTTGGAGCGTGGGTGGAGAAAGTTTATCTGGCTCGGCTCCGGAATTTATCGAGTTCGCCTTCGGCGACTATCTTTTTTAAAGGTAGTTCTTGTTTCGTTATATCTTCGTTAATCATCAAAAGTATTGTAACAACGAACATAAGGTTGCTGTATTCAAACCAGCATAATAACACGG
>JAUMHA010183159.1:0-16358 GCA_032359765.1 Saxidomus gigantea
TTTACCAAAAGCTTTAAGAAGAGATTTGGTTATTATAGGTACAAGCAACCTAGTAAAATGTTTTAGAATCAGATTTAAGAACACAGGATCGCGTCTAAGAAAAACTGCCAGTCATGCCTTCGTTTATAGCAACTAACGGTGATTATGGCCTGTTATAGTTTCGCTGTTGTCTTGTTTCCGGTCCGTCCGTCCGTCTGGAGCAACATCTACACCATTGTTGTGGTAATATGATAAAATTTCAGTTTCTTTTTGTAGCTAGTGCGCGACTCAAACATTTCCGAAAACATTATTTTTTTCATTTTTCCAAAACCAGCTAGATCTACTTAATGATTTTTGAAAACTTTTTAAAAGAAATGCATCAGCGGAAAAGTATTTCCCCAATTTTGTCAGAAAAGCTGAATTGGCGTAACCGTTGCGTTTTTTTTCCACAGAGCGTTATTTAAAGTAATATGCGACCGTTCTCCGAAGTCAGACGTCAAAAAAATGAGTTTTCTCAAATTGTTACGAAATTTTGAATAACGGTACTCAAACGTGTATTTTATTCGTTTTAGTTTTTATAGTTTTCACTTCGTTTCCTAGCAACGCGACGTCGAATGCCAATGGTGTAAAATCAAGGTTTGACATGCATTGAACATTGGTTCAAATATGCCCCTATTGTTATTTCAAAAACGCCATTAACTAGCTCTCTATCTGCGGAATACGCACAAAAAATATGTATAAAATTTAGATGTTTTTGCCGTCATTATTTCCAACGCGGAAAATCCGGCCCTTCTTTTACCCAAACTTGTGACCACCGCGGAACTAGATACTTACAGTAGGATTAAGCATAGAGACTAACAAATAGCATTAAAAAAATAACAAAGGGAGATCTTCGTGCATTATTTTTCACAAAATTACGATAAAATTAAGTTCGGACATCAAGAATAATGATAACGTCACCTGACGTCAATGAACGCATTTTGGCGCAATACATGAATCGTAAGGTCCGCTCAGACAAAGATGAACGTTGAAACAGCCTTCTGTTGATAAGCAAATGTAGAATAATTATTACTTGTATGGAACAAACAAGAGCTGTCAGTAGGACAGCTCGCTCGACTTTACAGTGCTTGCCAATTAAACAAAACTTTGACAGTAAAAGGCAAAACAAGGATCTGTATAAACAAGGGCCACAGGTAGCAAGATATTAAGTCAATAGTTATCAAACTTAATTGTTTGATATCCCTGAATACTACAGCAAATTTCTAAAAGTGGTTAATGATTTATGTGCGTGACAGTACCAGTTGCACACAATACAAGTACAAATCAAAAAACATTTTCACAGAGAGTTATCTTCTCTTGCTTACAGATGTGTGTCATGATGGTACATAAGTGTTCCGATTTTCAAAGTAATATCTCAAATGGTTAAGTCAACAAGTGGACATTTAACTGAGTTTCAAAGTCGAAAAGGGACATAATTCTAATTAAATCCTTGACAGAGTTACCTTCTCCTGCCTACGTTTGAGGATCATGATTGTAAACAAGTATTCAAACTTTCAAAGTTATAACTCAAATAGTTCAGACAAAAAGTGGACTGGTTTGAAAAACTTAGCCAAGATCCTAAGTCGATAAAGGGCCTTATTTTTTTTGATACTTGACAGAGTTACCCTCTCTTGCCTACATATGTGGGTAACGATGCAAACAAGTATTTCAAGGGGTTAAGTCAATTAGTGGATTGTACCCGTTTTCAACGTATTTCCTAAGTAAAAAGGGGAATAAGTCTGACAAATATGTACTGTTGTGTGTTGATGGGGGTAATGATTATAAATAAGTATGTCAAGTTTCAAAGCAATATCTGTAACGGTTTTGGTACAAAAAACTTAACCAAGCTAATGCACTTTCTAAGTCGAAAAAGGGCCACAATTCTGAAGAAGAAAAAAACGATGACAGAGTTCTGTACTCTTGTCAGCGGATGGAGGTAATGGTAACCTCTAATGGTTTTGAAATAAAGTGGGGTGGTACGAAAAACTTAAACAAATTAACAACGCCGACGACGAAAACGGATAGTAATACCCATAATACCCATAGTTTACATAATTAGCCTCTGGGTAATATATATACGCCGTTGTACCGGAAGCAGACGATGAAGCGCAGACCCGAAGGCCAGTCGAAAGGTTTGAAGAATTTGAGAACTTAACCAACTTAACAACGCCGACGCCCAATCGAGTAGGATAGCTCCGCTTTTCTTCTAATATTTCGGGACAAGCGGTGATAATCAGGGGAGCTGTGGTGGTCAGAACAATAGAGAAACATGTTAGTTTATCTTTGAAATTAAACTTTAAGTAGATTTATGAAAAAATATGCACATGCATACGTCCCGAACGCACGCAACGTGCCTGCAATCAAAATGAATTGATTTAGCCTATGGTGGCAGACATTTACATAATATAACGGCAAACAGTGGAGACGAAAATGGAAAATTGAATATTTTAAATTGTTTGATAGCTCGTTCGTTGCATAATGATGTTCGCGCATAATCATGTATACTACTCTACACAACATGATGGTATGTTCGTTGTTATCATTGTTACTTTCAATATTTTCGAAATCTTGACCGTGTTTAATGAAATATTCGACGTTATTCGGCATCATCAATCTCTTTAAAACATAATTGTCTCTTTGTAAACGCAAATCATTTAGGAATGGTTGATACGTTTATTTGAATGAGTTTTCTACTACAGTAAAGTAAATGATTGGTATTATTTATCATTTAACCATTTACCCGTGACTGGTGATGTTGAATACTACAGTTTCAATGAACCTGCTAAATGAAAAATCTGGTGACGTAACTCAGCAGCAGGCGATTACAAAGATTCAAGATTTATTTACAATCTCTCTGTATGCACTTAACATAAACATTGAAGTAAATAAATAACATATGTACAAATACCCATTAGCATAGAGGACAACGGCTAAATTCAGATTTCAAAAGGCATGTAAACGTTTTAAAACATGCCTAATTGCAACCTAGAAGACATGCAAACTATACACAGGTCAGGGAAGGAATTAAGCTTTATCTAAATTTTTGAAAGCAGTTGGGCTTAAGAATCCATTGGCGTCATTGATTCAAATTAATAGAACGTATTCAATCCATGAAGAATCTACATGATATAAATATCTTTGGTAGTTTTTACTCTGTATACAAATAACTTTGACTGTAGTTATGTTTGTTTGTTTACGGTAGCAGGGCTTCGAACCCATAACCCTCAATCAGTTAGAGGTAACAGTGATTTTAAGATTTTAAACACGATAACTTTAATATAGAACAGATGTCATGCAATTGCATTGCTATTTCTGTAACGAAATTGCAGACAAAAGGTCTTAATTAATACATATAATGGTGGGTAATCAAATGGTTGGCAAGACAACAGGTGTTTCTCTTTGGATGCTTTCCCATTTTGTCACTGCATCTCAACAGTCAACTTTGTCCACAAAGAGAATTTTTCATAAGTGCATTCAACTATAGATCGAAATTACTACAAAATTATCATTAAAGTCACTCAGAAAGACATTTTTGTTCGTCGACCATCTCTTGTTATGCGTCTACGATACCATGATGACGGAATCATACGAACCAATTCACACAAAAACGCAATGGTACAAAATGCGGATCGATCCGAAATCAGAAGACAACGACGACGGAATAGGGTCAAAATTAGACTTGATTCTATGAAATATGGATATAAGGATATAAAAACTAGAGTACAAATATATAAGATAACACATGACATGACGTGTAATAGATCAAAAGATGATACAGTCATGGTAATTGCAGATAGCCGAGCTGAAGACGTTTCTCATATAGAGGAACCTGATGGTGATATTGACTTAATGCAATAACTTTCTCTGGACCTGCTTGCCCAGTGCATACTTCGCTTAGTGACGGCGAAGAAAATGGCACGGCTTCCACTGTGACACCAGCGTCAGCTGACTTTGTGCTCGCGTTACCGTGTTTCTGGAGTGAACATCTACAGATTTGAAGTGGAAAGAACGCAACAGATAAAGAAGCTGGCCAAAACAGGAGCTAATTGAAGAAATTTCTCAAATGAATGGACATGTTGTTTCTGGTTCGTTGAAAGAAAAGAGACAGAGAGTTTTAAAATTGAAAAGTTTACTGTGCGAAGCGCTAGAATCCTTACAACATTCTATGCAGGTAAAAAACTTACCAAGTTATATGATACCAGTAAGGAATCTGTTTCAGAACCGATTTGTTGATGATGCCAGTCAAAGAACTTTTAATATTAGAACTTCAAAACCTCATTGATGTCCAAAGTCCTACATGTTTTCTACACCACAAGGCCTTTCAATCACATAAATCTGCAGTTGAAGAAGCTCAGAGGTCTTCTCATTCAAAACTGGTGCAAGAACCTCAATGTATTCAACTTTCAGAATCAACCCAAGAGTATCTGAAAGATCGGTTTGAGAACGGAAACGACATTGACAGGGAATTTCTAAACAGTATCTGGTCTGAGTTAACTGAAGAGCAAATAGAACGTAATATTTCGGAAATACAGCTCGCAACTGGTATTGTCGTGGCCTGAACAAATAAGTACTTGATGTAAAACATATCATCATCATGGAATTGTTGTTTTTATAAACCTAAGCAAAATAAGATGAAAATAAATAATAGCGCTTTGTGAAGAGTGTCGATCTATACGATAGTTACAACTTAACCTTGGAAAAATGATCTATTTCTAAATAACTCTGAACTCCATCTGCAAAACAGTTTCTGTCTGCATCCAGATAACGTTGATTGACTATATTTCAAAACTGCAAACACATATTATTATTTTAAAGTATGTCATTTTTTTCTGACTGAGTGTAGGTGTAAGGGGCTTAATAAATTTAGCTTTGTAATAAACAGTTTTGCGTTATCTTTGTATACAATGTATTTACACGTGTCTGCATTTAGCTTATTGCTTGATGGTTTACAAGAGTGTGCTAGAGCTATGGCATGTACTAAAACCATGCAGTTCGGGTGCCCAAATGTTACTCACAGGAATCTAACAGTTTCGGAGGTCCCCGGTTCGAATCCGGGCCGGGGCACTCAAAATTTCAGAAACATTTTTTCTATCTAGAGACGTAACTAGTTAGAAAATCAGAGGTAGTCTGCTATACACCGAGTAAGTTAAAGAGTCTAGGGTCTGGTGCCCGGATTCTCTTGTATCTTCATCTGTCTCTTCAACTTCCGCCTGTCTGGGGTCTCGACAGTTTCACCGGAGAAGAAATCCTTGGGTCAGCCGGGACTATAAACAATAAAAACAATCTAACAGATTGTGACATAGGCATTTGTCAATGAATAATGTTGCAACTTCATTTCACAAGCCATATTCATGAACCAACGAAGTATCGTCACAAACCATAAAACCAGTCTCTATTGAATTCGCATAGCCTCTTACTTTGCCGATACGTAAAAAATGTCAAAGGTATTATGAAGTGAGTCCAGGGGTTGCCGAGTTTTTAAAGCTTTTGTGACAACCAATCCGAATGTCCCTGGTCCGAATCCCGGGGCTCTACTAGTATATCGGTGCTTACGATTATTTACATTATGTTTATGTGTCTACCAATGATAATTTAAGTTCTGTTGTATTACTTCTCCGAAATCGCCAATTACTAGTAATACAGCTGTACTGCTTCACTGCACATACAACGGACACGAAACATTATACATTGTTTAACCACCAGATTTATTTTCATAGTAAGTCGTTCAAAATTGAAGAAACTCGCTTTGGGAAAATTGCAAAAGTTTGTACAATTTTTTTTGTAAAAGTATCAATATTTCGTTCATTATCACGTCAATAAGACGTGCACACTTAGTATACTTTTTCAAAATTTAACATAATGAAACAACAAACAAACGAAATAAGGTACGTTTTATTATCTTACTTAAAAAGTAAACAACCTAAATGCTTTTCAACTCGCTTTATTTCTGTGAAGACCGTTGGAGCAATACAATCATAACTGATCCGTTATGTACGTACATACAGAATTTTATTGCACATTGATTCAGGGTCAAGTACTAAAATAGCCATCTTAACCCTAGAAACATGCGACAATATTTACCTGACACTCATTAATCTCTTCGGTTACGTTCGTTAAAATAGATTATCGTATCGAACAGATATATACATGAATCACCATATGAATTTCACACCATATAGTTAGTGAGGTAGTTGCATAAACTGCATGCAAGGATCCTGACCACATGACTTTAATATTTATTTTTATTTAAAAGAGGATGGCTAATTTCTTTTAATCATTCACCGCTTTCGGTTTTTCTTGTTCTAGGATTTATGTTTTTTTCTCTATATATATCTGCAGAATAAGGAATAATGATATTACATTTCCTTCAACATGCGATTCTTTTTAAAATTCGTGTAATGCGAAATTACCCACACACTTAATTATAAAAAGGGTTATTTTATAAATCAATAAAACTCATCATGCCTGGTAAAAGATTCGAACCGGTAACCAAGGGATTTACAGCACAACTGGGAATTCGATATGTTATGAATTTAGTTTGTATTTTTGTAATTAATGCCAACATGTTTTTATTCGGAAATGTTTTTTATTCATGTTCAGAAACCGAAAATTGTATGGGTCTATACCAAATATAAATGAGTGCCAGGTACATAATGCCACACAATGATAGGGCCTACCAGTTATGTTTTATTATGAAACAATATGAAGTATCTATAAATAAGGCTAAGAGAAGATATGGTTCGGTTACTTGACTGATTCTATACCCCGCCCCCTCCATCCAACGTCATAAACGTTTTGATACAAAAAGCTGCCAAATATAATTTAAATATGCATATATGTTGCTTAGACTTAGTTGATATTAGTGTCTTTCCTTTTCAATTGACCTTTGAAATGCTAAGGCAGATATACAATGAATCGCAATTAGTAAAATAAGTCTGCCTAGAAGTTGTTATACTCAATCTTCTTACTCTAATCTTAAGCAGATATAGTAATATGCTGCACCCAGTCGGATACATATATGGAGAATGACAGGATGAAACTGGAAACATAAGTTCCTTCCTTTTGGCATAAAAAGATTTCTTCGTGTTATTATACTCTTTACGAATATTGCAAATTTTAAAGCGAAAATTATTACTAGTATCATTCATTTAAAATAAAATGGCGACTGGGTAACCAATTTCGTGTTATCTGTTTACTAAAATGTATTTAGATCTTTTCTTAAATGGAAACAATCCATCCCCTGTGGTCGTTGATTTGATATCACCTACCTGGCCCCGCTACAGACCTGGCTCTATAATTGGAGTCTAGTACCAGAAACTAGGTGGCGCGTTCGCCTCGGGATCGGAGGGTCCGGTACAAAAGTAGTGGTAGTGTCCTTAGTCAAGACACAGATGATTCCATATTGCATCTCCTTCTCTTCTTGGGTGATTCTTGACAGCGATTAATATAAGTTATAATAACTTTCTTCGCAATCAAGATTAAATAAATTAGTATAAATTAGTACCAGAAACGAGGATTAAATAAATTAACAGAGATACAGTCATAAGCTGAAGAAAAAACTGAAAAAATAACATTGCAAGGGACAATCAAACAGTTATACTATACTGGCCTTATGCATTGTGGGATTAAGTCAAACTGTTAGAACTCGAAACATGTTTTAGCTTTCTTGTAATATCTTTTTGACATTCAAAGTAAACAAAAGTTTATCAACTTTACGCCGTAAACTCTGGTTTTGTGGAAAGAATTAGAAAAGAAATCTGCACAGCTCACATATGTTAAAAATGGCAAATAAATCACAAAATACAAAGGGACTTTCTTATGATATATCAAACGCTCTTGATTCTATGAAATATGGATATAAGGATATCAAAACTAGAGTACAAATATATAAGATAGCACAGCACATGATGTGTAATAGATCGAAAGATGATACAGCCGTGATAATTGCAGGTAGCCGAGCTGAAGGCGTTTCCCATATAGAGGAACCTGATGGTGATATTGACGTGATGAATGTATTGACATCATGTATTTGCTGTGATGATTTAGATATATCTGAATTTAATCCGGGTCAGACAGTGATTGAAATGGTGACAAAACACGCTGCACCTGGCTATACAATGCTTAAATGTTCTGACCAGGACATGTCAGGAGTGACTGAGCATTTTTTGGTTAAAAAATGTTATGGTCAAAGGTTTCTAAGTTGTTCACTGCCATATGTGTTTGCAGATGACGTTACTATCTCTGGACCAGCTTACTCATTTCATGTTTCGTTTAGTGACGACGAAGAAAATGGCTCAGCTTCCAATGTGACATCAATATCAGGAGATATTGTGTTTGCGCTACCGTGTATCTCTACCGAGCATCTACACAAATGGAAAAAACGCAAAAGATTAACCAGCTGGCCAAAACATGAGCTCATTGAAGAAATTTCTCAAATGAATGGACATGTTGTTCCTGTCGGGAATAAGGGCAGTGAGGATTGTCATTTAGAGTGGCGAATCTGTTATACCGAAGCAGAGATTAAGTTGGTTCATTCAATGAATGAAACACAACTCAAACTCTACATTCTCTTGAAAATGGTGGCAAAGAAAATCTTGAAACCTATCTGTCCCGACATATCATCATATATCATTAAAAATGTCTTGTTCTGGTTCGTTGAAAGAAAAGAGACAGAAAGTTTTAAAATTGAAAAGTTGTTAGATTTACTGTGTGATGCAATAGGCTCCTTGCAATATTTTATCCAGGAAAAAAACTTACCAAAATATATGATACCAGAAAGGAATCTGTTTCAGAACCGAATTTGTGATGATGTCAAAGAAGTTTTAATATTAGAACTTCAAAACCTCATTGATATCCAAAGTCCTACATATTTTCTACACCACAAGGACTTTCAATCACTTAAATCTGCAGTTGAAGAAGCTCAGTGGTCTTCAAAATCAAAACTGGTGCATGAACCTCAATGTATTAATCTTTCAGAATCAACCAAAGAGTGTCTGCATGATGAATTTGAGAACGGAAACGACATTAACAGGGACTTTCTTAACAGGATCTGGTCTGAATTAACTGAAGAGCAAATCGAACGAAATATGCCGGACATATTACTCGCAATGGGAATGAGCTGTCGCCTGAACAAATAGGTACATGATGTAAAACATATCATCATCATGGGATCGTTACATCATTAACCTTCGCAACACAATATGAAAATATTATAATAAAATAATATGATAGTGGCATGTGAATATCGACCAGTACGAGTGCATCATCAATTTAACCTTGGAAAATAATCTTTTTTCTGATAAACTTGCTTTGTGGATGGTTAAGGGTTTCAAGACGAAGCAGGTCGATTTATATATGCATTCAGATGAGAACTTTGCCTCAAGGTTGATTGAATTTATTTCAACCTTCAAACACATTTTATTATTTTTGAAGTATGTTATTTCTTATGCATGAATATACTAGTAGGTGTTTTGGACTAAATTTGGGCTTTAAACTAAGCTTTGTAATTATCAACAAGCAGCTAGGTTTTGAAATATCTTTGTACATTTGCACGTGTATGCATTTAGGCTTGTTGCTTAGTTTACATTATTTTCCTAGACCCATGACATGCACTAGAACCGTGCTGTTTAAGTGTAGAAATATTACTCACCAGCATCTGATAGATTCGAAGGTACCCGGGCACTTGAAATTTCAGAAACGCTTTTCAGTGTTTGCCAACCATCTAGAGATGAACTGGTTAAAGACCCAGAGGTAATATTGCGTGTATCAGTGCTATACACGTAAAAGAACCAAGTGTTCTATTCGTAAAAAGCCAGGGTATGATACCCGGATTCCCTTGTATGTACATCTGTCTCTTTGACCTGCGCTTGTCAGGGATCTTTGTAGTTTCACCGGAGGAGAAATCCTAGGTCAGTCAGGACTATAAACATTAAAATAATTTAATATTGTTGCAGAGGCGTTTGTCAATTAATAATGTCGCACTTGTTAAAATTCGTTTCATTAGCCATAACAACCAACGAAGTATCGTCACAAACCAAAACATCCATTGCATTCACATGGCTTCATACATTGCCGGTACGTGAAGGATGTCAAAAGTAAGCCCATCACTTCCGTGTATACACATGCGCAGTTAAGTTAGATCGTAAAATGTACGAGGGTTGTCTGAAAATGGCGTGACAGTCAAATTCTATATCTTTGGCAGTAAGAATTGAAAAGATATAAAATTGAGGTTCATGCACCTCGTAAACTGACGACATTCGAGGAGACTACTGTCCTCTGTCCGCGGCTTAGAACGTATTAATGAATTTGAAGGATAAGTAATGCTGGTATTCATTTCAGCACGCTTTCAATGGGCGAGGACGAGTCCGGGGTCATCATCAGTTGTTCCACACTGCATTCTGCCTGAAGCGACGTTTACAATTTGCTTATGTGAATAAATTATGTGCCTTTAATAACAAAAGAGTTATTATAATGTAATCAAGTTTAAACTATATTATGTCTGTAGTAACAAAACAATAAGTGGGAAATCGAAACTTCGGAGACAATTTCATCTTGCACGGGAAAGCTTGAAATAAGCTCCTTACGGGCCGATTATCACGGCCCAGTCCGGCTTATCCGTGTATTTTCCTCAAACTTACTTGTAAAACTTCTTTAAATAAAGTTTTTACATGGACATGTATTATTATTAGTATTATTTGTCGTCATCATTGTCATCGTCATCGTTATCATAAACAATAGAGAATACAAAATAGTCTACATCTCAACGCTAATTCAAACAGTTCTTCAGTTATTTCTAAACGGACGATTTACCTTATCAGCGTTAATTGAGGAGAAGGACCAGTACTGAACTCTCATCCTCTGTAAGAAATTGTAAACGTGGCTCAAATAATGTGGTCCTCAATCAGTGAGAAGTTACAGTAATTGTCAAGTCACCAACACTAACTACTCGCCAACGGAGACGATCTACAACGCCTGTAAATCGTAATTAAATAGGTCACGCATTTTGTTCTGGTCCCTGCACCATCTCAATCATGCAGGGAAATAACGCCAGACATTCTTTTATAAACTTTTATACCGTTATACACTTAATTACGAAAACAGATTAAAGGAATTATATCTTCTACAAATTATTTTTTTCTTTAGACTATTTTTTTCATTTTGTCAAATCCTATATATTTTATTCATTATGATTAAATATGTTAGCCTAAGTTAATATTTGTCCAGTTGTATCATACAAATATAGCGGCTATATTCAACATCACTAATCTCCACAATACACGACAGGTATTGTTCAAATTGCCTGGTTTTAGAATAAAAACATCTATCTGGCGTTTTCTTGTCAAACAAGCTGTGCTATGCGAAAACAAGAACTAGAATATGTCTTTAAAAAGACGATCCATTAAGTTGGTATCGTGACACATGCTGACGTGTATACCAGGAAAACAAAGTTAATCCTTGTTTTTCTTATCAAATATGTTACTCGAAATATTGACAGTTATTCAATGGTCGAGAAAGTATAATTACTCTAGATTTATAATTAATGTTTGTTTGGAGGTAACAGCCTATCATGTTGATAGATATGAACTATTTACGTACTTAAATTGAAATACTGAAAACGCAAGATTATTTCATTAATCTTTCTTATACGGTTTTATCCAATTAAAAGGTTCCTTACAAGAGTTAATTTTCAATACAAAATAAATCTTCAAAAAAGATGGTCAGCGCGATTTTGAGTGTATTAAAAAGATGAGTACCTAGACTTCATAGTAAATAGTACAACTGTCAAGTTTTATATTAATTAACGCAGTGAAAAAGGCGCCCTGACCTGGAGGCGAACAGGACAAATGCCCTTTCGACCGAGCTTACCGACTGCTTACACTTTATGTCCACAATTGTGATTAAGTCCATACCGTGACATGTGCATCAAACAAACTTTATCATATGCCTTCGTTTTTTTGTCAAATAATTATGATACTCGAAATATTGATCGTTATTCACTGGCCGAGGAAGTATTACTCTACACTCCTTATTAACATTAGTTTGGAGGTAACAACATAGTATGCTGATAAATATGAACTATTTACCTTCTAAAATGATAAAATCATTCATGAACGACTGAAAAGCAAGAGGTTTTTATTGACACTTTTTATACGGTTTTATCCAGTTAAAAGGTTTCTTACAGAATAAATGTTTAAATTAAAAAACCGTTATACATTCTACTTGTCATTTCATTGTTGGTTGAAAAGTCACCAACTTCCGACCAAAATCGAGCTTAATACGACTACGACGAAAAAATTCCTTTGGACTGTAGTAGTGTTCAACATTATTTACGTCTACAATGCACAGTTAGTCAATCTCGTCCAATCAAAACATCCAGATCATTTTAAGTATCTGCTTCATACTCCAGTCCTTAAGTGCCTCCGTGTGCAAAAAACGTATATCCTAATTCACATATAATGTTTCGATCAATGTCTGAACTATCAGAAAGGAAAGATTGTTTGGACTTTCGGCATTATGTTACGACTATAGAAATACAACAAGATGGTGTCCAAGATGAACCGCCTATTACAGTGACTATTTTAATCGTGTGTGTGCAATAACAAGAAACACACCGGCATTAATTTTCCTTCAGAAAAACACTAATCACCCTTCATTCATATCAAAATCATTATCATCATCATCATCATCTCTGCTAATGGTAACCGGTCGTAACTGGCTATAATGTTCATATATTATAAATATCAGATCCCATGGGGGATGATAGCAAAAATATTACCCCGACAAAGTTAATGTCAACCGAGTTATTTGGATATATGTCCCCACGTTTACGGTTCTGTCAGTCCTCTCTATTTTATAATTAGATTCTTATTATTAATTATGGAGATTCTTCCGTGCACGCGCTGAAGAAAAAGATTCTTTCTATTGGCTAATGTATCTTGTATTAGCATTCTGTTCTATTACAAGCCAACCAAGTATCATTTTCAAAATACTTTATTGGAGACTTTAATTACATTCCTTTCTAGACTGCAATGTATCATATACACGAAATACAACAATGATATTCATTCTGAATAAAGAAGCCAACCCGAAAATGTTGTCATTCGCTGTCCATGGACGTACATTGTGTGTACATTCAATTTGGTAGAACGAACCCATACTACATCGCCAGCTTTAAGGTCAACAACTGCCGTATTTGAAGCAAGGGAATAATCGGCATGATTTCCTGAATCCGAAAAAGTTATTCCTTCCATGTGATTGTTGACAACTAGCTCACTCTGCATGGCATGACCGTCGATGCTTGCAGTTGTCCACGTAAATACGTACGTGCCCGGTACAGAAGCTGTAAACATTCCACTTAATCCATTGTAACCGTTTCCAATATTCGTCGTAACGTGATCAAAAACTATTGTTTGAAAGCTTCCTAGTCCGGTTAAATCATGGGAGAGTTGGACATAAAATGCGACCTTTGGCTTAGGCGTAGGTGCTTATGTCGTCTGTTGCAGGCCAGCTAAGAGTCGCCGTTTTCCTAAGAATGAAAAAGAAACAAGAGGGTAATGGTGGCCTTAGTACCATTGTTCTAGATAACAAGGTAAAGTTTTATGAAAATCATAAACACAATAAATCCTGCCATCGAAGTTTTGCCATAATCGTGTTTAGTGTCCTCCATTTTGACTAACCTGGCTCAATGTTCTGTACAGATAATGACTTGAACAAATTGAAAACCTCAATTTACTCAAATGAAGCTTTCAATAAACAAGCTCAATAATTATGATAGCAGTTTTTCTCATAATACAAAAACAAAGCATTTATATAGCGCAAAAATGTATAACAATATTCGATTGCGCTTTACAATTTCTCCTAAGCTTGGCATTATGGCTAAAATATCCTCGGTCAAGTCACTCTTGAATTTAGTTTCTATGACACAGTCATGCAAACAATAATCTAGTTGTAAAACCGACCAAACAAGTATGTTTTTAGTTTGGATTTAAACAGACTTTCACGTGTTAAATTCTTCCATATGATTTGGTAATAAATTCCACCATTTCGATCCCACCTCTGCTATAGATCTATCTGCCAATTAGGTTCTTTTTGGTGGTATCTCAAATTGATTGACACTTGATGATGAATATCTCAGTCTTTTTCGATATTGCCATAGAGTTGGATTGAACATTTCTAGAAGGTACAATAGTGCTGTACCATTAACAACACGGAATACAGTTACGATAACTTAATACATTATTCTTGCTCGAACCGGAAGCCATTGTAATGTTTTTTAGAATCTCGGCGCTAGGTTGGTCATAGGTAGCACCAGTTACAACTCTTGCATCATGGTGTAGTTCAATCTATTTCTTGTCTGAATGCGCTTATACTGTATCTTAGTCACGGAAATTTAAAGCCTAACACATTCCAAAAAGATTTTGTAGATAAGATAAATTCCAGAATGTAAACAAGCTGAAATACAGCAGCTTTTATTACAGTATAACCAAGTTTCTGGTCTGATTCGGCCAAGACTTTGGCCATTCTCATTTTATCAAAGTTTGATTGTGACTGTTAAAATGTGGCTTCAATTGTGTAAAAGCAGTTAAATAAATCACAACGTTACCTAAATTCTGCTTTAATTGGGCCAAAACTGTAGAAACACATGTTGTCGTTATCAAGTAAAGCACACAGACCATACCAAATAATGTATTCATAGTTTTTGAGCAAAGATCAACAGCCTTTTCTTGCAAAAAAGCCACTGCCATCTCTTTTGGCTAAGAGAGATATGAACTACTACAAGTGCATCTTCATGTTCTGTTATAATTATGATAACGTATAATTTATAGAATTAAAAACTTTTTTTGTTACGCAGCAAAAAGTATGTATATAAATTATATATCAAACTTTCGCGAGGAGTGTAATATTAGTGGCTGTTTTAGACAAATGTGTGCTTACAGCAGGTGACTGACAAAACAGGTTTAGTTGTTTCATTAGTTCAATTACTATTTAAACCAATTTGTGCGTGAAATAATAATTCGCTATAGTAGATGTATTATATTAAAACGTACGTTCTGATCCTCGTAGTACTTCAATGAGTTTGTTATACCGTTCTTCTTGCAATGCTAACCTTTTGTGTACGTCATTCAGCTGAACGTCGTATACTTTCCTTAAATCTTTAATCACGTCGGAGAATAACTGACTCTGGTAGCTGGGAGACTGTGGAGACTGTGGCACATTTCGTGAATTCGATCGTCCACTGAACAACACAAAAGCTAACAATCCTAACTTAACACAGTCCATTGTTTAGGACGAAAGTTGAATATGTATTGGAATATCAAGTTGAAGTTAGTGCGATTATACAGTTGTAGCGCATTGTGCGTTTAAGATAAGGAGGCAGTGCCAATAATCTAAATTTATTTGGAAGGCTTGAATTTTATGTAGGCTTAACTTTAGTGATTTGGTGTTAGACTTCCTGAAAAAAAGAATGCCCGTGTACAGTGAAGAGACGAGTTGGGTCTTTGTCCCTGTGACGTGCAGGTCCGAAGTGATCACATCAACCTGTCATGGGAAAATTTCTCACAGTATAACTTTAAATACTCATATATAGAATAATGAATTTACAGGTAGAATATTGATAGTAATGTGTTCAATGTTTTCTTGAACAATGTTATATACATTTCTTTCATATTTTTGTCGCTTCTTCCCTAAAAAGCATCGTCAGAAAGTGTTTCAATATCATAGAAGAAAATATTGTGCTGTATGTAAAGCATATACTTTCGGTTTTAGGGATGTGTCCGTACACACAATGGTCAATTTAGCCGGTCAACCATCTTTCTTGGATTGGTAATATGAAAGTTACAAGTGGCGCTCATTAATCTTCGCCAGTGTTGACAAGGCATTTTTGTCGAATGATATTGAGAAATGATGAGAAATGAAACGAGGTACGTTCTGGTGTGGTTTCATTATTTCAATTGATTATCGTCGATACGTATTTACAGTGGCTTCTAACTAGAAGTGTGCATCGATTTTTAGGCTCAAATGTTTTATCGTAAAAAATGTACAAAAGAAACATTATTCTGAAATGTGTACTTTTTGTTAAACAGAAAAGGAAACCCTGGTTCATTTAATTTAGGATTGTACTTTGACAAGAAGTAAAATATATACATTTTTGTTGTTAAAAACATGAGGTAAATTTTCCCGTATGCAAGAAAACTTTTATTTTAGGATCCAAGGACAGTTTAATATATTGTGTGCAGAAATAAAAAGTTATATAATATGTAGAAGGAAGAATCTAAAGCAATCTATTGTTGGACTTAAAAGAAACTTTAAAATTTCTTCTGCAATTATAAAATCGTCTTCCA
>JAUMHA010183270.1:0-17441 GCA_032359765.1 Saxidomus gigantea
TAGATAAGGACAACTGTTATAAACTATAATCTACAGGAGCAAAAATCGTAATGCTCTCAAGGTTAATCATCCAGTTTGAAGATCTTTCGATCTTTCGTATAAGTTTGATGCGTACACTGGATTTAACTTCAATACGTAGACATTAATTTCTTCAAAAACTGCTTTCTATAAATTGTATAACAAGAGGAAAAGAGTGAAAACATAACGTACTGAGTTAAGCGAAACAGAAAAACAGCTATGGTCCTTTCACATAGATGGAAAAAAACCGATCCAAATTTACCTCTTTAATACCTGAATACCTACCCGGATATTTAAACTGGGTGTGTGATATAGTAGTACGGGACAGCAATTGGCTTTCAATTTGTCAGCCTTTTATCACATAGGGAATGTTTAAGTGGCAATGTTTGTAAACATAAACAGTATTTAAGGTGCGATATTTATGACCTTGTGGGGGAGATTTGACACTTCGCCTAATCAGGTATGATCTCCTGTACGGAGGCCGACAGACAGAGAGTCCCGGTAGCTTAAGGAGCCGAAATAATATTTATAGTACTTGAACTTGTTTCATAAGCCCTAAATTTTGAACGAAGTGACTTTTGACGTGTTTAAAGTAGAAACAATAGTGTGAACAATGAAGTAGACACAAATCAAAGGATTAAGTTAACTTAGCAAGACAGATTACAACTGAAGTTTTAAGTTGGTCGGGACCGCCCACTGGAAAAAGTTATAAATGATGTCTCCTGGGACCTTTGACCATGAACATACTTATTGTAAATCGAGCCCAGATCGATCACGTGGGCATTTTCGAAGGTTTACAGAATTACATTGTAAATGATTTTGACATAATGTGTGTCGATGATGTTGTTTTTTTCAAGCAACACTGGAAAATATTCATGTATTACTTTATATCGAGTGAGTTTCCTGTACGTAATTATTTCCTTTGGAAGCTACAAATGAATGCCGTTTATTTTATTTCTAGGGTCTTATGGTCAGGCTATCTGCATGTATTTTTGTCTAGACCAACTTAATTCAGAAGACGTACCCAGACAATAAACTTAATCCTGATTGGTTAATAAATTATGTATGAAGTTTCTAGATTGGTTAATAAAGTAGCAGTGCTACACGGTGCTGTTTCGTAATAACAACGACCTTTCTACAATGATTAAACTTTTTCGTACGTGTTTGAAGCATTTCTCGTCATTTACTGTCAATGAATTTATGGTTCAATAAAGGACCTACAAAATCGTCGAAAATACAAGTTTATTAAATACTTGAGTGTTTTCTTTATCTCTCCCGGAGTGACACGGCTCCCCTCAAACACTATTTGTCAACCAGACCTACCCAGAGTACATCAATCTTACTTTATCTGATTTTATTATTAAATACGCATGCCTTATCTATTAAATGGTTGAATTTGACACTTTGATATACCCTCTGTACAAGGCTTAACGCGATAGATCTGCAACTGTTGACCTTCGGTAGAAACCCGGATAAACCTATTGACAATCGAGTCAGCCTAAAACTTTCAAACTTACATTTATCAATTCATTCGAGATCAAATACCTAACGCGAAATCTCAAGGGTTTTGTGGACAAACACCGCAGGGTCATGTCATCGGTAGCCTGTCGTATTTATTTCATCAAATTCAGTTGCCTCTTATATTGCCCACTTTTAGGTCTTCATCAAGATGACGCTTGCTTTTTGTATCATTATTTTTGGCAATGAATCTTGATCTGTCAAATCTTCATCTGACACATTCGAACCCACGACCAAACCCTCTCATGCCCTTTCCCATACCTCGAAGCCCTTGACAATTCCTAATGTCACAAAACAATGAACTGTACCTATATCCAACTACTAGTAAAATTTACTCTCTGTGGCATATAAGTTACAATAAAATGTTGTTACGCGTTGAAAATAGTTCGGGGTGTTTTTTTAAAGACAATCGTGTTAGAATCGAAATAGTTAATTCCTTACGTGTATAAAATCACGGATAGTCGTTCTATGTACTACGCATATGAACTCCTAACAGTGATTTAATACACGTTAATTCACAGAAGGCGATTTATTATTTCTTAACCAACAACAGCGAGAAAGAGCACATACGATCAGTTGTCAAGGACTTTCGTTCATTTAATAAATCTGTTTTATTTCAAATGACACACTCACCTGCCACGGCCGTCTACTTCAACATTATTTCAGACATGCCTTTCTTGAACAATATTAAATCCCAGTATACGGCTTCCGGAATTGGCTATGGTAATATCTGCATTTATTCAATTCAAGTTATATCCTAGACGTAAGTGAATTACTTTTATATCAATTTCTCGGATTTTCTCGTATAAGGTGAGGTTGCATTGTCGCAGTAGACCGTGATAATTTCCCTGTGCGGCAATAATTCTGATCAGTTGCCATGGATACGGATGTCCTTTTTTACATGTCTAAAACCTAGTTTATGTCCTAATTGAAAAACTCTGAGACATTTAACAGTCTAACAATGTTTAACTTGAAACAATACCATTCGTTATTCTTGTCACAAAGGGGAATTTATTGTCTGTTTGTTACGTCTTTTAGACATTCGCAGAAATTCAAGAGTCATTAAAGTAAATAAAGCTGACATGTCGAAAAAAGTCGATTATGCTTTTAGAAAATACGTGATAAACTTGTCCTACTTATCATTTATATGTCAAGGTTTTTCGTAGTAAGCTTAGTAGATACAGTTCATTTAGGATAATACGACCGTGACTTAATAGATACACACATGTTAGTGCACCGGGATCACTTTGAATTTACTGATATAGTCACATCAATTGTTTGATAATATATTGATATAACCACGTTCTATTTACTCTAAAACAATGTTGACGTGTGCTTTTCTTTTGTATTCAAGTCGTTTCTTCAAGAAAAAAAGTTGCCAGAAAGTCTTTCTTATTTTTTGCAATGTCATTGAAAGTAACTGTGCTTTGTTTCTAATATGTACTTATTGATTTAAAAAACAAAGTCAGGAATGTTTTGGAACAAATAAAGGTAATTTCTTTCAGTAAAACATCTTTCTTGATTGAGTGAGAGCTACTTGTGAATGTGATCATGGGACTTTAACATACAATGTATAATGTACATGTCCATTTGTATATTCAAAAGTTAGCAACCGTTGCTTAAAAAGGTAAACAAAGTGTGCAAGACAAGTGTTAATTGATGGTAGAGGAGTCTTGTGCTGTGTTACTATCACTTTCGCCTGCTTTAACTGTATCACCGACGATCCGCAGCTCAACAGTTAAGGTCGATAACGCCGGAGCTAATTTTCTTCAAGTCATATCATGGTAATGTAAATCTTAAAACACAGAAGTTAGTGTTACTTTATTATTATTTTTTAATGTCACAAGCTGCCATTTTTTATTTTCAAACTCTGATGCTATCCGCCTAAAATCAACTGATGTCACTTGCAATTCTTACGAGCGTTTGATTCTGACGATTAGAAATATTTTTATTGCTAGATGTTTGAACAGATTAAATGTGATTTTGGGAAAAAATTAACACCAAGACATAAAGTTTATGACAGTGCATGCTTTCTCCGTGAATACGATACCCATTCGTAAATTAAAGTTTGAAGATAAATGGGAGATTGGATTTTTTCTTGACAGTTCAGTTACTCCATGCTTTCTGGTGTTATTTTAGATAGCTTGTCAACTGTAAAATACACAAAATCGGATTTCCCTCTTACGTAAAATTGAATACGATTTTCGACACTTTGAAACATTTCTATAAATTTGAATCTGATAACTCAGTATATTTAATAATGCAACAATTTTGATAGCAATCACCCTCACAATGGCCTTAAATATAGCGGTAAAGAGCTTGATTGACGTAGGGTCTTGACATTGTCATCAAGAAATCACCTGAGATCTCGTGGGACACGTGACTACAGGAGCTGAAAGATACAAAGTTAAGATAAACTGACTTATAGCCTAGCCTCAATGAAGTATTTGCCGATTCTTATGCGATAATACTGCAAACAAAAGCATTTGACCCGTGTACAATTTTGGAAAAAAACTACTGACATTATTATTTAACGAGCAAAGGCTGGATAAAAGTTTGTATCGTGTTGGCATTTTGATCTGGCTCTGTAGCCTAAAATAATATATACATGTACATTAAACTTTTGAAGCATAGACATGTGTAAAAAGGATTTTCATTGGAATGAATACTAAAATAAACACACATAAATTGGGAAATCTCCACATTAGTACCCTTTAAGGCCGATTTTCACGAGGACTGCTCGGGCGCTGAAAAGTACGCAAGCACGGTAACTCTTATTTTGTGAAATTACCCTCTTATAGCGCTCTCTATAGCTCTACTTGCCTAAAATAACTGACTTAAATAGATTGGTTTTAAGTAAGCCGATAATATATTAATTGTCTAGAGGAATGACGTTGGTAGCAAAAAGCAGAACACGCAATCTACAGAGAAAGCTTATCTGCAAAGAAACACCATAAATAACTGTCCCATGAACCTTTTAAAGTCACCAATGTTTCATCCCACCTTTTCTAGAAGTACAACGTATTAGCAATGTTAATGGAATTAAGCTTATTCTGAACGAAATCCACGTGGAAATGGATAAACCATCAAATGTGTATCTGAAAAAGTGATGTTCGTCTTCTGTATCTTTCTGATTACAATGCATACCCTGCGGGTCGAAACTCATTACGCGAAACAATTTGAACTGTAAAGTTCTCGTCCAGCCTGGATGCTATAAAAGATTCATGCTAATGGTGTGTGGTTTGTTTTTGTTCTCATTTTAATTAGTGTTTTAATGTCGGGGTGCCATCTTGGTAATGCACCTAGCAACCGATTAAAAATTGATTAGGATTATTCTTAAGGAACGGTTAATTTTCCGCTTTCTTGATTAAGTTTAGTTCAGTTTTTACAAGCGTTTTACAGTATTTGCATCGTATTTCTACATTTGTTTTAATGAACGTGAAAGAACCATTTCCTAAAATGTTTCTATTTAAGGATTCACCTTTTAACAAATTAGTTAGAACGGAAATAACATCTTCGTCTGTTTCTTCTTTAAGGAAAGCCGTAGAGAATATGTCAAATTATACATTGAAAACTAGTTTAAAAACTTAACTAACTCTAAGATAAATCTACATTTGATGCATATTAATGGGTTTTTAGGATTATCTGCACTTTCTTATCTCAAAATTTGAAAAAAAGATATATCTCTTTAACTTGTTTTTGCTTAATTTGTTGCAATATTTGCATTTTTCTTCAATTTAGTTCGAGACAAATTGACGATTTAGAAGACAAAGCGGAGAAACACACAAAAAGACCCACAAAAAAACGCAATGCCATGCTTTCTCTTATAAAATGTCACGTTAAATATTGTGGATTTGGTCATCATACGTTAAGATTGATCTCATTTTCACGAACATAGATGAACCTAAATTGAAATCATTGGAAATCAATACGTAATTGTGATCGATTGGAGACACCATTCCTACACTAGATCACTCTTTGACGTAACTCACGTGAACTGTTCGCATTATTCACTCAATAATAACGACGGAATAAAACATCAAGGCCTTGAAAAATGTCTTTGTACGGCACAAAATGTGTGAGCTTTGCGTGACTTGATATATTTCTTCTGGGATTGGTAATTTCCACGTCCTGTTGATTTCGATTGCGCAGGAAACGATTTCTGCTTTCGGATGCCTCTTGTTTCTTCATAGATAACGAGAGACTGGCGGTGTTAGAACGTAACTGGGACATCCAGGAGACTTTTTTTTCTGTTCCTACAGTGGTGCCTGCTTTAAGGGGTCTGGTTTGAAAATTAAGGTTTAAATCAGGACGCCAAAAACGAACCTTATTTTACCAAAACAAAATAGTCCGTTTCAAATTCTTATGGAGAATGGTTTTTTCTGATGTTGTTAGAGGCTTACAGAGTTAGAGGTGACAGTGGTTTCTATTTTTTTATAACCCTCTATTTTTCGCTTTTCGGGGATAAATATCAGTGCACAAGTAGACGATTTAGAACCAATATGTTAGAGGGAAATGGGGGTGTGAGAGAGGGGGAAAAGATAGAGGACTAAATGAGGGAAAGGAAAAACAGAGTGAGGAAATCAAAGATTGTCGTGGTGACGTGTATTGTCAACTTATTATCATCCAATCTTGTTATTTTGTGAAGAGACGTGTCAGAATCATGTCGTAAAACAATCATATTTTTATGTCTTGTTATCGTGCAGTTTCTCGACTTTCCGCTTTGGAGGTCGTCGTAGATCTTGTTGATACGTATATCCGTCAGCAGACGACACTTCTTTGATGGCGGGAAATCGCGCGTGGAGTAGTGCAACTGGCCACGGGCGCGTTATAAATTAGTGAAACAAGATAATTCATTACGACTTTTGCTGTTTTACTACAGCTATAAGTCCTCGCTCAGCTGCCTATGACCCGAGAGAAAATAAAAATGATGGTCCTGATGATGGAAGGTGTGACTTTTACCACCCCAAGGTCGTAAAAAACTAACATTAAATTTTACGACAACCTTTTACGATTAATTATTATGTTAATTAATATGTTTTGATAATTCATTGATTTAAAATACCGCGTTTGTACAGATATTGAGATTTTATCTTAAGTAGCCTACTATTGGTAGTTCGAAACAAAGATGATTTTTAAAATGATCCAAAGCCAATCTGGCTTGAAATGCACGTGGCGCTTTGTCCAACTACTTGTACCAGTTTGTGAAATTTTAATGAAATAATTGCAACGGCAACACCTGAGAAGACCATGTAAACAATGTCTGATTCCTTCGTGCATGTTCTCTTGACATGATATTTTATCATTTTCGTTTACATGTATATTTGATGCTGCACTGAAAAGAAGCTCCGCAGTAAATCTTCATCAGAATAAAGGCAGCATTAGTGTAGTATGGAATTAAGAAATAAAGAAGACATTTGTCTCTTTATAACCTAGGGTATTTGACATATAATGAAATAGAAAAACTTTAAGTTACGGTACAGATCTCTCAAATCTAATTATTTCTCGTGATATTAATTGAAAAATTCGAATCTCAGAGCCCAAAAAAACATAAATTTTGCGAAAGGTTTCCCAAGTCACGAAATGAATTGATTCTTAGGAAAGTAGTTCCGCAGTAATAGGATTAAATCCGCTGGAAATGTAGTTCTGCCGTAAGGAAATATCGTCTAATTTTCGATCAATTTTAATTAAAAGAAAGTATATGCCTTTGAAGAATGGTGCTAGTTCGTTCGAGAGACTGGAACTGTCGATAACGGAGTAATAAAAGAAGTCCCGGTTCAGTCTGTATGGAATTTGTCACGGAAAGAGTAAAGTTATAAGTTATAAGGCTGTTATCAAAAAAAAGTGGCCACGTAAATTGACTGAGGGTTAACGTTGAAATCAGATAAATGACGTAGGATGTAGGATTGAACCAAGTCCTACGGTGAATTAGAATGTGCCTCTCACATATGCCTTCTATTCTTCTTCAACGCTAGAGGTCTCTTTCATAACTAACTACACATGATCATGGCTCAAATATCATAGACCTGCATGAAAAAAAAATTATTTATAAACAATATTCACAAACAAATGTAGCACGTTCCCAACGTCTTGTTTTTTGTAGGGGTCGTTACCTGAGCATGCAAGTGATCATAATCAAAAATTAAAAACAAAATTTAAGTAACCAGAAATTCTGCGAAAGAGGTTTAGGGGAAGTAACCACAACAGGAGAGTTTCAAGGGAAGAAACCGCTGACGGATAGTTTCAGAGGAAGTAACCATTGCAGGAGTTTCAGCGGAAATTACAATTGTTGCGTTTACCGTTCCTACCGGGCCAGAATGGAATCCGTCTCTTTTTTTTCAGTAAATAATATTTAAAATCGGATATATCTGACTGCACGGGGGTTTCGTGTTTCAGTAAATCGGTATACTGCTTAGTTTTCAATAAAAATGGCAGGTGTTAAAGACAGAAACACAGTAAAGTGTGACCTTACAGATGCAACAAGCCTCAGGTTGTAATACCAGACAGATGTATTACTTTAAGACTTGAATTCGTATTGATTTACCCCACCATCTCAGACTTACCAGCTGTGAGCAGACGTAATTGTTTCCGGGAAAGTATATTTCAGCACTGTGAAAAAAATATTAAATTACCGCACGATTCGCATTTCTCAGTTCCAGTAAATTTGAAGGGCATAAGAAAAGATTTCAATTATTAACAATTCTGCATTCATAACATGTCTGATTTATATCCACTTATGTCAGCAGACGACTTTTATATCTGTATGCAGGATTTTCACCAAGAAGGCGTTAGGTGCATTAAAGGAACTGATTTATTCCGCGTAATTGCCGCATTTTTCCTGTGGTTGTTCGTCTTTCATTTATTCTGAAATCGACAATTTCCGCTGAAACAATGGTAACGGAATCAATCAAGTTACGGAAAATGCCGATCTGTCACGTCAAAGTAAACTTCGCAGGCTTTGAAGTGGTGTCTTCTGCTTCCTCGTTTGAAATTTTATCCCATATAGAACGGCAGATACGTTATTCTAAATCTCGAAATAAGGAATACGATGTTAGAGAATATGATAAAGCTTCAGGATCCCATTTTTTTCTACAATAAAAAACACAAGCAACGACCTCATTGTAACTATTGTGATAAATATTCTATGGTAACAGGTAGTTATTTAACATCCCCCCTTGGATGCAAAAAAATAATATTAACAAGATTCGAGAAGAAAAAAACGCTCGATTGTGATAAACTAATACAAAACTGTCCTAATATCTTGTTTGACTTCACAAATATCAATCATTAGAACATTATAGCAGAAGATAAATGCATTTTTGCGCCTTTTTATCGGCGTGTATAGAAGCCTTTCACTCCACGAGTGCCCGTATACAATCAGGAACACTTCATAACACATTACCTTGAAGTACCTTGTATACTACTGGAGACTGTCAAAACAATTAAAGAGGAAATCAGGCCTATGATTTGTCGGTATGAAGGGAAATGGTCGACTACACAGGCTTTTTTCTCTGGAAGAAAACTCTGGAAAAAAATCCTGTTGACAAATGGTATAAGGGATTATTACTAAGTCAAAAATAAACGAAAATTATTATATATTAAATATTTATCAACAGCTGTTAGTGAAAAAAATGTTGTAAAACTACATTTTGTATTTCAAGTTTTTGTTCGTGCGTTCAGTCAGTCGTTCAGTCAGTCGTTCAGTCGGTCGTTCAGTCAGTCAGTCAATCAGTCAACGCAATCAATCAATCAAATATTTTATCAGTCAATAAATTAAAAAGTCAGTGAGTTAATCAAATAATTAAAACACCATTCAATCAGTCAGTAAATTAATTTATCAGACAGTTAGCAATCAAAATCAATCTATCTTTCAATCATTCAATCAGTCATAGTTTTTCCGGTTGTATCAGCATGCGACAGATCAACAACATTTGAAAGTCCATTAATCAAGATATGCCCTGTTAATGAGGGATTTCTTTTTCAAGTTTTATTTTTTCTTTCATAAATCTTTGAAATTGAAACTAACGACAGGTTCATATTTGCTGTTTCAGCATTATTTTTTATTTGACACTCCTAGATAGGGGAAAATTCTACACAGAATTCCCCTGTTGCTCTTGATTTAAACAAAAAACTTCGAGATGCGGCGGAATTTAGACTACAATTTGGAGAAACATGCATTAAACTTTGAGATAAGATTCGAATTAGAACCGGAAACCAAATTTTAAATGCCATTTTTGAAATAAATTGTGGTTTTAAGTGATGAGATTTTCGGTGTGAAATTGTACTCATGCGACAGTGATTATACAATAAACAAAACAAAAGTTCCACAAAAAGAATATGTGATGTTATTTTACTTTATACTATAGTATTTATTTGAGCTCGATCATAAAGAAAATTTGAAGCTTATCGAGTCATCTCCGAGTCCGCTTCCTGGAAATCAAGTTCCGGTGTCAAATGAAAATATGGTCGCCAGCCCAGAGGGCATCGAACCCGAAACCTCCTGGGTGAGCGACAGACACCTTAACATCCAACCACATCTCCCGGGCATTGTTATATTTGAAAGTCACTATGGTGACAGATCATACTAAAGTTGTTTGCCAACATGACTCATTTTCAGTTGGCCTAAGCCCAATTGGAATGCCTTCTTGATGTTGAGTTAAAAAGTTAAAGATATACAAACAGTCTTTTTTAAAACAAGTTTTGTTTTTTCTTAAAGCAAAATTTAGAAACTGAACCTGTTTAAGTACATATAAAATTTACCTTTATCATGAAACTGATTGATATAATGAGTTAACGCATCGTACATCTAACTAGTTACAATTTTAACACAATCGTCATGTGATCGTTCAGTAAATCAAACGGGAGTTTCAGACAAAGATATTGTAAAAGAATCCGTTATATTCCAAAAGACCATATGCAGGCGTGTACAATGAAATACGTTTTGTGATATTTGTAAGCTCAGTCGAATTTTATTGATATCTTTTGGCGTTGAAAGGTACTTTCTTGTGTGGGGAAAAGCTATCGGTTGACCTAAATTTATGTTCCAAAAGAATTCTACCTTAAAACGTTTCTAGATTGATGTATACTTCGAAACAACTGAATATTTTGACATACGCTGATTGCAATAATCGTATGTAGTATTTTGGGCAAGATTTGATCCTGTCACACCCTTGTTAGAAACGGTAAGACCAAAGTACGAAATAGTTATAGAACGAAACTTGTGTCATTGCACTTTCGCTCCTTTCTCTCTAAGACTCCCGACTGCGAGATTATCTTAAATCTTAAGATAGTTTTATCACCCGGTGATGGATTAGTGTTTTGTTTGTTGACAGAATTTCAAAACATTTAACGATACTGATAAATGGGTTTATTACATGTTGGGAAAAACCTTACATTCAGAAAATACCTTTCTACTACATGCTGTTTCTCTCTGATTGCCTATCGTAATGTTTGTTTTGTCTAAATATACCGACAATTATGATAGAAATCTCCTCCCAAAGTGTTTATTTATGACTTTCGTGTGCTATAATTACAGAAAAATACAAAAAAATGCTACAAATTCAGGTTCTTCAACTTTCATTGCTGTGCTCATGAAGCGGTATCACGCGCAGCTTTCGCAAATCTGACAGCGTCACTTCCGGTCTGCAGTCAGATGCTTGACAAACGCTCTTAAAAATGAGAACGAAAAGTCAGAGCCTGGTGCTTTTGTCTGTTACGTAAAATGTATGTGTTATTTTTGCAGAAGTGTGATCTAAATGGCGATGTAATTTCAAACCGAGTTTCAGTTTTATACATATTTGAGAACTTCTTTTGCTTAACATGCTTTTGTATACAAAGTCAATCTTATGGTATACAATACAATAGAAAAGAGAGAATAATTTTGATGTACAAGTTGTCATAGCCTATGTAATTTCACATTCTTTACCCGAATGATGAATGATGCCCCACTCCCAGGAGGTATGTCCGACCAGTACAGTACGGTACACCTTTTTATGATTGATGTTGCTTTTGTTTTCTTTTGCCAGTCACAATACAATTTATGCAAACATCACTTTGAACTCTCGTCTCGCGAGAAGAGAAATGCATTGGTTGCATGTTGTTATAGATTTGTCACCGGGGAATTTCTATCTGTTAGATGGAACGACAAAGCTTTTTGTTTTGTTCCAATCTCTCGAAAACTTCTTGATTTGCTGAAACATGTCTTAAAATATATTGAGATAATGGCGTTTTGAAATGACGGAAGAACCTTTTGGGACAAATCTATCACTTATACCTACTGCATGTGTCAAATTGTTAAAAGAAACAAGGTTATGAATAACAACATCTTTTACAGAGATTTTCGCTTTTCTTTGTTTAAAGTCTGAGAAATAATTAAATATCTTTCAAAACTTCAATTTCAGATGTATGCTTCTCTCCTCAGGGGAGTTTTAAACCTTTCAAAACTCACGTCTTCAATTTCCTTTGCAGGAAATACATACTACATTATATTTAAATTGCATTATGGTTTCACAAGTAACCCAGAGCACACAGTGAAATAAGCACCAAGTTATGCCAAAATGTCCGGGATTTCATTATTATGTTGTTTTATTACACAAAAAACAGTCACAAATCGTTCGTTTCTAATTGGCCGAAAATGCGCACAGTATTATGAATTATCCAATCAGAGGCCAAAGATTTAAGACTGGTTTCTTTATGTAGGGTTCGAGTTTAGTTTCTGAAGCTAAAGATATGAAACCGGCATTTTCGATGGTATGACAAGTTTCGAAACTCCGACTGTAATCGTGAAACTGTCCTACAACACTGAGTACAAACTGTTCACAGATGGTTCCATTCAGTGATCAATTCCACACAATTTGGTATGGAATCGTAACCGAGATAAAAGACTAGGCTGGTATGCTTCTTATGCTACGTGCTTTGATTTTGTAACCTAGAGCTTGATCCGTGAACCGATACAGCGAAATCACAAAAGTTACATCTTAGTTGTGAGTGCAAACAATCCGTACACATCAGAGAAAACAATCTGTAATTCTTCTTTACCTTCGCCATGTGTACCCCCACAATAAATCAGTTTACCATACCCGTGCACAGCACGAGGAATCACAGCACGAGAGACCTGACTTTCATCTCCGGATCACATCAGCAGATATTTATGCATTTTCACGATCTTCACGAGTTTTTGAAGATACTAGAATAACAGGAAAATCCATCAGCAAGGTGAATGGAAAATGCTTTCATGGGACAAAAATAAGATAGGAATGGAAAACGTTTCAAGACGCGTGGATTAATTTGAAAAAAATTACAGTATTTTCATTTAATAAGTAAGTTATACATCTGTAAGAGAATTATCAAACAGTGCTAACTACATGCGCTGCGTGTATGACATAGCCCGCCAGATTCATTTAAAGCTAAATTCCTAAATCCCTATGACCATGTTCAAAAGGGGCCAGGAATGAGGAACAGGCAGGGCTTTCTTTCATAGCTTTCTCAGCATGAGATAGAACCTTCTCACTAACTTATCAACTGCTGTGACACAATACAATATGTAAATTACAGTCTGTTTTATCCACATAAACAAGTCCCCACAACAGTTGCCTTAGTTCATTGTACTGATATTGAAGCCAACTTTCAAAATATCTTACCGCGCCTGACAGCGCCTTTGGAATTTCCAAATGCCGTTATGAAATGCTATGCTACACTGTTAAAAAATGCCTCATTTTATCTTTTCATTTATTCGTTTCTAGAACTGCGAAAGTGCTCTACACCTCTGAGCCCGGTCCCTATTTCTGTAAAAGACCCTCCACAACGTTTGTTATGACAGTTACATGCCGTGTTATCTGGTAATCTAGAGTATGTTTGTGATCAACCTCGGAGTCTAAATATTTTTAAATCACACGATAACGTTAAAAACCGTTTATACATTAACTGTTGGAATATATTATCATCAACCCATCTTACATATATACAGTTTATTTCCTTCCAAAACAGTTACCATCCTATTACATCGAACCGATATAGCAGGTTTTACGAGAGGGGGAACAAATTAAACTTTTATGAAATTCATCTTCTTGAGTGCCTTCCATATCCGTTATCGTCTTCTATAGCACGTTATTATGATCCCAAAGGACTCGTTCCAAGAAGTGCGAGCCAGTAAAATGACATTTAATATTTTAACTTGTTGATCATTGGGTTCGATACTGACACTTTTTGGTCATTTGAAACAGATTCGGGTAAACGTTTTAGCGATCAGATTATTTAGAACGGCTTTATCAAGTGCACTTTATAAACTTAGATCAGTTGCTTGTAATTTTCTTGAAACGTTGTTTGCCGTTTTTATGAGAGCTAACTCGTGTGTGGCAATGTTTCATAACTCTTTTATGAAGAGTTTATTCCGCCATTAAGTATTATGATATTCAAAATGGCCGCCGGTGCTCTTCCTGTGGGAGGGCTTTGTTTCCAGAAGCAACTTTCCCCCCTTTGATTGCTTATGACTGCTACATTACAGAGTGTACCAGTCAAAATTATGGGGTATGAAAATTTAGGAATGAAACTTGGGAAATTAAAGTAAATAACAGTCTACTTAAATTACTGGTGATCGTGTATTATTGGCGGGCAATAAGAAAATGCATCTGCTGTTCATTTTCGCATGGCAATAAAAGTTACCATTGGTTAACATTGCAATGCTTAAGTATTTATGACGTCGGCTATTTGGAGCGTAGGTTATTTCATCCCGCTGCATAATTGCAGTCTTCGTTTCACAAATAAAGTCTTAAATGTTTCATTTGATTTCGTGGTTTCCAAACTTTAAATCTGGATATATATCTGGGGTTCAGTTAAAAAAGATGTTCTCGTGATAAACTTAAGGGTTACTTTAGTGTAAAACATTTCTCAGGATTAATCTAATGCTGAATTTCAAAAATAGCAAACAGATTTTACAAAAACTGAATGCCTTTGTTCTAAGTTTCCCATTCATTTTTTCGTCAAAATTATGAATGCAAAATAATTTCAAACAGACTTTTACCTCTTCATTGTGTGTTAAATATGCAATAAAGTAAGGTAAAATGCATCTGTATGTAATCGGAGACTAGTTTGATCATTTTGTTGTAATAAACTGCCGCTTTACAGAGCGCGCATTTTTTATTCTTCTGCGGGAGAAATTTCAACTTTGAAAAAAAAATTAATCGCTAAAGTATTACTCCGCTGGGATACGCTCAAGATTATATCAAAATTTCATTATAGATATTCTTTCTGGTGAAATGGTATAAAATCTTGAACAGGGTAAGGAGATTTTTGCTGTACTTTGGGTAATTTGGTGGTATTTGTATAAGGAATTGGTACATAAAACAGAAAATTGAACAATGGGTGATTTAATAAAACTGATTGAAATTGCAAATCATAATAAAAATGTCTAGTAAAAAAATCGTTTTGGTTCGTAAGATGAAATTAAAAAACCTGTTCGAAAGGTTCTTAATTTCAGCTTACGATTCTGGCTTACTGTTCAGAGACGCCGAGCTTCTGGTATGGGATATAAATTTGCAAAACAAAGAAAGCAGATCTGTGTGATGTTCATTTAAGAACGTTTCCTCGCATATTTGCTTTGAATTACAAATTATTTCATTAGCGTTCGTCTGGACGGTGTCGAATGAACGAATTAGTAATGTAAATACTGTCACATTGGCATGAGAAGAACATGCAATTCTCTTTACAATGACCTTTCAGTTCCCATAAATAAATTGACGGGACTTCTTTTTATGGCGTAATAAGATCCGGTCAGCGGCAGATGTTGTAATGACGCCATTTGATTGGGTGAAATTAAATTGTTTAGATTACTGCAACGTTTAGTGACCAGTAATTGTAAAATTGACTCAAAGTTGACCACAAGTTTAATGAAACAATAATTGGTCAATTTAGATTCGGTAATTCAATACCGTTAACAGTCCGAGCTGACGCCATTAAAAAAAGATCCATGGAAACGAGATAGGTTTGGGATGAAAGCTTGAAAGTAGGCACCGGTTGAGACCACAATTAACTGACTGTATACTGAACCTTTTTACATGTTTGTTATTAGTGTTACTGGTTAGCCGCATAAAAGGTTGTCAAAGGTAAAAGAAGCAATTACGTTTCACCATCATTTGAAACCTGTACGCGTTACATACAGCAGGTTAAAGTGACAAATTAAGTAGAAAATACATAACTTGACGGCAAACGCAAAGAAAGGTTTTGTTTGTATGTGTCAGTCTGTCGTTTATGATTTACGAAGACATTCATCACATCTTGTGTGAAAATGAAATTAGTTTTATGCGCATCTGTCAATCAAAGTATACCTTTTGCGAGTTTCTGAACAGGTGCGCGGGTATAATCACTATTACCTAGTCTGTCATCTTTTACTTCAAAACGTTATCTCGGTTAAGTAATAAATATTAACAGTGTCCCATTTATCATGCTTTTGGCTTGACTTACTACGCCAAATTAAAAATTAATCATCATATTTTGTAGCTAATATGAGCACGGTCGCGTATGAATTGATAAATCAAATCTCCGGTGATCAATTAAGTACAGTCATTGATGTACCCAGAGCCAAATGTCGTGTAAATCAGTGCACAATCTCGCTATATTTGTATGTTTTTATATTATTTATTTCCTATATTTGTGCATGGATGACAGAGCAGGAAATTTACTGTCCGATATTCTTGGTAATGTTTTGTTCCAGAAGCTATCTGGTATTGATTTTGATTTTTTTCCCTTATAGATATGTAAACATTGCGAAAATCTGATAGCTTCCGGTAGTTTTGCACTATTTTATTTTCTAAAAACGCAAAATGTAGTAGATATATATCACAACGCCATTAAACTAGTCCTAAAAGCAAGTGGAATTTGCGTTTATCCCCGGTGCAAGCAAACAAGCAATTAAAAATAGTCCGCAGTGTAAGTACGTCTGTTCTCAAGCTTTAATAAGACATTAAAAAAAAAGAACTGGCCATTACTGTTTCCGATCTTGAGCAGTTTTCAGGAAGACCGGAGTTAGCGGGAAAATAAGCCGAATCAGCATAATATGGTGAGCTTTTCTGTCCCAATTTTCCTTATTAAGGAAGAATAATTTGTTTTCAGAATCCCTTGACGCCGAAATAATCACGTATAACAATTTTTTTCCTGTGGTCAGTGTTATGTAATGACGGTCTTCTCCGCGACTTAATAATCCGTTGGAATAAGGAAACGTTCGGTTTACAGTGAAAAATGAGCCCCGGGTGAATAATGTAGGATGTTATTACGGTATGTGGCGGGTGATATTTGTCTTATCTGGAGAAAAACATCAATTGTGTAAATAACAAGAAATAAAATATGTCCAGTGTGAGGTTTGTCTTGTTCTAATTAATGGTGGTGGGATATTATCCTGTCGGCACTCTTGTGAACAGATGACAGCGTAGATTAACGTTCTGTCGGCTGTATGTACGGTTATTTATCATTTATTATGTAAGAGATTAATCAGGGTGATAAAAGTGCTTTAACATCTGTATAATATGTACACAGATGGTGATAATGGTTAAACAGTGTCGCGACGCCCTGACAAGCCCATGTCACACCAATTTGTCCACCTCATTTGACGGTCAAAGATTTGTTTAGCCTTCAAAATGTAAATACAACTTTCGTTCCGTTTCAAAGAAGTGTCATCTTTAGTCTGTTTTTGTATTCAAATGTCAAGGAAAACTATTTTCCGGGGTTGTTTTTGGACATCAGCCATATTTTAGTGTCCTTCATCAGTTTCTAATTCTGAAACCAAACTAAAATTAATTCGGTAGTGAAATGAATAATTATGGATCGGTCGAAATACAGTGACACAAAATTCATTAATTTCTCATATTACTTCTGTTTTTCCTTTCTCATTTAATCAGGGAGTCTGTGAACCTAGT
>JAUMHA010183270.1:17541-30458 GCA_032359765.1 Saxidomus gigantea
TGCCAAAGGACTTCTAATTCATAGTCACCAAAAAGCCGTGCAAATTGCTTTCCACGAAGAACTGAAAATTGTACGATTCCAGTTATTTACATAAATGCAGTCAGATAAAAAGATATTTTGTGTATTTATGTTAACAATGCATATCATCAGAATGTAACTTAACGCATGTGTCGAAAAAAAGCGGTTGTTTCTTTTTCTTTGTACAAAATATACTATTAAAGAACTTGTGTTCTGTAAAGCATTGCGTTTGATCACAAGAACTGCAGCAAAATGCATCTTGCTCGTTCAGGCAATCGATTTTTAAAACAATCAAACAAAAAATTAACAAGAAAGGAAAGACAGGAGATAGGAAATGAGCAAAAAAAGAAAATAGGAAATGAAAGTCACCGAAGAAGTTCCCGTGAATCACCACTAGATAAGCTATGTTTGCCTAACAAACAGCGCACTTTGTTGACGGCTCAAGTGCTCTTCACACCGGTGATTTAGCAAACAAGACGCCTCTAGCCTCGTTCTATACTACAAAACAGGTTGTGAAAAAGGACTTCTGTGAAACAGATAATGTTGTTATTGTTAACATCGCATATTTTACATCTTTACGTCGGGTTTTAAGCCCTCTTAGGTTCATTAATTACTAGCACCTCCCGGTGTATTTGAATGACTTTAGATGTGCTTGAATTTCATTTAAGATTATAGTTAAAAGCAAAAAAAAACTTTTAAAGTCGCGGTTTAAAGTTTGACAATAAATGTTCACTTCACCGTTGACCAATTAATGTCAAAACTCCATATGTGAGATAGCAGGTAAATTGAAAAGATATTTTACAAGATTGTGCAATTAAGCGAAAGGCAATATAGCGCACCAAAGTGTGCAGAAATGGACCAAAAGTGGCAGATGTGGGGTTCTGTTTCCAATTAAAAAGAAAAGTATACGTGCAATTTGAATTGAGATGGGTTTTAATCTGCCCTGCCAGACAATTACAGCATTGTAGACCTGGGTGGTGTGAAAGACTCTTCCGAGGTCGTATATTATCTACTGTTTTAACAAAGGATTTTGACATGGGTTGTATAACCGAGTTTATTTTTAAAGAACTATTTGTACAGGTGAAAACTTGACACGAACTGTAAAGACAGCCCCTTCTCGATGGCACGAAAAATATAGCATGCAGTCTGCAGCCCAAAGATATCTCGTGCACATCCGATACAATACTGCTATACCAGACATAGCAATTTACCTGACTCAAATAAATAACTGTTTTTCACTGCTAATGCTGTTTATATTTCATTTATATTACACCCAGCGACGCTTAATTTACAGAGATTCATGTAATATCAATGCAAAATAAACATTGCACGAGAGATTCGACAGAGTGCAGTATCGTCGGGGAGCATTTCCAGTTTGTCGAACACGCCAAACTAAATATTTCTGATTATTTACAATAGACTGTAAAGGTAAATTACAACCTGCGAACGGGATTTCTATGTAATTAAATTATAAGCGCGAGGTAATACCACTTCTGCAGCACGAGACAATTGGTTTTGCAGAAATTACACCTGCGTTTGTCGTTGTTTGTGATTGTATTCACGTGCAACATCTTCTCCTCTCTTTATAACACGTGCAATGCACTTTTCTTTGATAATGAAAATCTTCTTTCGTATCTGTTATTTAATATATGTACAAAGCATAAAAAATGGAACATCTTCCACCAAAATATGCGCATGAATGATTTTGGTTTTAATGCAAAGCTCACAAGTATAGCAACCTAAATACACACATAGGAAATAAGCAAGGATTAGAAGAGATTGTTTTACCGAGAATTTCTAGCGTTAACCGCGGATGGAAGATCTTAGAACTTCTTGTAGTTAGACAGATCGTGTTGTCTTATTTTCCGACAATTGAAAATGACATAACTATTGATTAAAGAACAAATTATTGGTAATAACTCATTTTCTGTCTTTATCTTGCGAAAGGAAAGTATCTGGACAATTAGAAAGAGCGAAACTGGCATAGCGGTGCTATAAGGCGCCATCTGTGAATGAAAGCATACGGTAGATGACGCTGTGTTGCTTGCAGTGTTCGGAACACTTCTTTTTTCTCTCTCAATGTAGCCGCTTGTCTTATCACGGCAATGGAATAACGACTTTATGGCCGTTTTATTTCTTTGTGACCTCTTTAATTGTCCTGAAAATGTTCATTAGAGAAGAATCTTGAATGGTTAACCAATTATTCAAATCTTAGTTACACTGATTATAGACAGGCAGCTCACAGATCAAAGTCCCCTCAGTCAATGAACTGTTTAAGCGAAGCGAAATAGAATACGTATATACTTGAATAAGTAATGTTTGATCATTTATCATATAGCCGCGTCTCTTCCCTGTTCTCTTTACTTTGATCATTGTCTCTCCCTCTCCCTCCTATCTTCTCCCTTCTTTTCCCTTCTCCCACCCTCCCCATCTCCTCCTACCGGCCACCCAACCACCTCATATCCGATCTACCCCATTTTGAATAATGATGATCGAACATTCTGTCAAAGAAACGGAAGGTAAGCTTCTACATGGCTTCAAAAGTATTCAGTATGAGACCTAGTATTTAAGTTTGATAAAAAGACGATGAAGTTGGAAACGCAAGTATTTTGCAAAAAAAGACAGTCGAATTTATCTTATAAATACGAAACATACCAGAAAAACACATTAAACGTTAGAAAATGCCCAAAACTCGCGGAATTTCAACCGAACGGACATTCACCTGGTGGACCTTAATGAAAATGCCCTGAGTTTATCAAACATTATACGGTTACGTAATGCAAACTGTGGTATTTGTATAAAAGCCGTGCCTTATCACTACATCGTCGGCTTCAAATTGTACGGAAAACTTCCTATCTAAACAAGTATATAATTGTAAATATGCTCTCTATGTAAAGTCAGGTCGATTTTCAAACATCCCATATTTGGGATCAATTAAATTTGGTATTAAGGGCAAGATATCAGTCAAAGGCTAATTCATACTGCATATTTACAAACGGATTCTGGGCCCTAATTCTATTTAACACGCAAACAAGAACGTCTGAACAAGCTGATATGGTGATTATGAAATCTTGTTTCACCGTTAAACTTGTGAAAATTTCCGAGACGTTTTGCGCCTTCTGGATTGTAGAGGCATTTGAGTCGGGCTTTTTTGGGTTTGTAGAAAGCTGGCTGTCATTCTGTTCTTTAAAAGCGTATACCTCGATGTACGTCTGCGTTAATTACTCGAACCAATGAGCCATCGAAATCATAACTAATTTTAAATGTATACAGGCCAATAAAGCTGCTTTTCTATAACAATGCAGACGATAGCAGGCTACAGCCATATGACTTGCATGCAGGGTAAAAAAATCTACTTTTGAATACACCGAAAACAAATCCATCATTTATATATGTGAGGTCTAAACTGGAAATAAATTGGTAATAAAAAAGTAATTTAATACTACAGGGATCAGAAACGGCGTTGAGATGGCCACATTCCTCACCTGTTCATACTTGAAGCTAAAGTCACCCACTGAAAGAAGATAATTTCATTTTATGTCAAAGACATGTAATTATTCAGTCAACAGGTTGTTTCTTTGAGTAAATTTGACATAAAAGCTTTGAAATATTTAAATAAGCGATATTTCATCTGCTGTCAGATGACTTGGACCGGTGTCCGATTTAGAGGAAGTGTAATAATTATAACGTAGTATTTAACACGGAAACACCGATAGCTTTCGCACTTTGTCGAATGGGTCACACCCTATGGGATAAGCTTTCAGCAATAAAGTTAGTGAAAGAAGCGAATTTAATTAGTAGAATAATAAGAGACCCTTGCGGTCATCTCCAAAAAAAGCAAGGTGAACTCTTCCTGTGGTTTTTAAGTGGCACATTGTGACAAAGTTAGTACAGGGAACTCTTGATTTGTGGCGACATGGCGACGTCGACAATAATAGGATCTGCTTGATTAGATTTTCAACAGTGTTGACATTTGGGCTACTAAATACCTTATGGTTTCTTAATTGAAATTCAACAAATTGATTTAAAATTGGTATTTCCGGTTTAGTGTGTCAGTCATTCGTGGATCAGTGCAAGATGTTTTCGCGTTCAAACTTTTTGAAATTTCGACATTTAGGGAAAAAACTTCAATTAAATACAAAACAACAATTTGACTATCGTTAAAAATGACATACCATTAATAAAGCAGAGCTTGATTTGGTGACTTTGGTAATCTCACAAGCCAAACAAGGGCTTCTATGAACATCTCCGCGTCATTTAAAGCAGTTTATTATGTTTATTCATTCCAACAAACATTCAAGCAAACCTACTTTTTCTGCAGAAAAAGAAACCAAAAGGCTAAAATAAAATCAGTGTTTATGAACATCTTCAAACTTGTTATATCAATATTAAATATTATGTAGGGGAAGTTCAAGGACTTTTCTTAATATCAAATATTTTAGTGTTCTCTTATTACATAGTTATATGAATAAAAAAAATATTGATTCAGACGGAAACAATGCGAATCAAAACAATACAAAGATTACAAAGAAAACATGAAATTTACGGAGAAAAGACAGAACTAATTACAACCAACCAGTCTGTACGGCGCTAGCTTTCATGTACATATGTCGGCATTTCAACAAAGATAGGAAAAAAACATGACACCGTTCTGCAGGTATTTAGGGAAAGCCATGTATTGTATATATGAAGAGATAAATGAAAAGATTATATTTTTTAAGCTAGAGTTCACATACGGACGCTGGAACAAACGCTTAATCGTTGAAGTGATTTCAGCGTGTATCAAAATGTAGTGTGAAACATTTAATTGGCTATTGTAAGACTTCACATAGATAAGGCACATTGGGTCGAATATGAGCGCAAAGTTTGTTTGTTACCGAATATTTTTTTATGGAAGAGAGATATTCCCTGGGAAAAAGTGCACATGGATTAGAATTGTAAAAGTGCAAAAGAAAACCCGCCAACTCTTCAGTTAATTTCGCCACACCTCAAACTGTCTAATCAAATACAAATGTAGCCATTACATTTAATCTGTCCTCAGCACCAAACTACTTCTGTAACTTTGAATTTTATGGTTTGGTTTCGTCACTTTCATTTTGTGTTATGTGGAGAAATGTTTTACCATTTCGGCCGTTAATTTGTCGGGTGAAAGCATTTCAGTCTGCTTTTACGACATTCCAACTTGCGACATTTTCTTTCTGACGTCATCCGCGTCTTCTTTTGACAAAGTGGATTATAATAGAAGTAATCCGAATATTACCGGTATCATAACGGGAGTAATAATATTCAACAGTGATTTTCATTCGTTTCTATGATTTGCCGAGAGAAATTTCTTGTAGAACGCAGCCGAACATTCTAGTGCAGATGGCGTGACTGACATCCAAACGTCAGACTAGTTCTGTGAGCAGAACTATTCCATCATCCCTGCCAATCTTCATTACCTAGTGAAGTTGTATGCAAACATACTCGCGTTTCTACATATGCCAACTTGAACGCTATGATACCATCCTGGTATTGTATTCTCCTGACTTTTCACGCAGCAGTTATGCGAAATCCATATAATATTGAATTGAAGATGACTTAGATTATTACTGCGAAATAAAACATAATTAATCAAGATAATTTATTCTGATTATCAAGCCTCGTTCTCGTGTGCATCACGCGCGGCACGTGCAGATCGCAATTCTCATTCATATGTCTTGCAATAAATCAAAATTCTAATAAAAAATGAATATTTTTTCATTTTACTGATCTAGATAATTGCGTATTTGAAATGCACTGAATATGCATTAGTGCTTAAAATTATTCAACTGCACGATGTTCACGTCTTTTAATCATATCAAAATAGGGACAAGAACTATTGAAAAAATCATAAATCCTTACTCCTTATCGCAAAAAATAAAAAAAATCCAACGATAGATTAGTCGTAAAAAGTCCTTAAATGCATGTTTAGATAAAGATGGTTATAAAAATAGCATAAATCATGACCGGTTTAAAGGTTTCTTGGATTTATGACTCTCCGCACTCCTATGATTCGATGACAAGGCCCGTCATTATAGTGAGCCATTAATAACTCGTAAACGGATTCGAGCAAAAACGCACATTCTTTTTGCAATTCGATATGTTTAACGCACGAGAGGCTTTCAAGAAACACTACAGCACCCTGTAAGTTATCATGGGAAATGCAGTGTGCATGTTGGATTACATCTTAATTTAATTCAGTAAAGTGCAGTTGCGTTTTCTCTTTGTTGCAGTATCAACGCTGCTGTTAGTCTGCAGTTGAAAAACATGTACAATCGAAGAAAAAATGCTTTTAAATTACACCCTCGCAATACGACTAAAAAATAGCACCCGGCGGTCAAAAATAGCACCCGGTGATCAAAAATAGCATGCGACGATCAAGGGTAACATCCGACGATCAAAAGTAACATCCAACGATCAAAAGTAACATCCGACGACCAAATGTAACATTTAACGATCAACATTAATATCCCACGACGAAGGATATATAGCACTCTAAACTAAAGTCTTCTAAATAAGTCAAATCATTTGGTTTCACTGTAAAAATATGTTTGACTCCCCTGAGTATCTTACCCCTCATGCAACTGTAGAAAACAACTTGATCTGTTTCTATAAATAGATATCCACCGACAGACGAAACCAATGCTGATTTTTTTGCCAGAAGGAGGAATAAAGAGTTATTCGTTAAACTTGAATCATACTAAAGTAAATTTATATTAATTCATGCCATCTTATATGTGTACTGTACATGCGCATCTGTGACTGTATCATGTTTATTTAAGTAGCGTCATATTTATAAAAATATTTAGATATTGTTTGACATGAAAGAACCATAGCCTTTAATCCAAATATCTACACGCCCTTTGGGGTGTAAACGATCATATAGATGAAATGTATAAAAACATAGGATCCGAGAAAATACCTTTACTTCAACTGTTTGAAGTCGATTAACATCAACTATGTTGCACTTTGATATAGAAATGCAATGTACTTAGTTAGAAGTCAAATATAATTGCCTTATTATTTTAGCTCATCGCACGTCCGATAGCGAAATTTCTGTCCATTCAGCGGTGTACATTTTTACTTTATTGAAAAGACGTTTAAATTTAGTATAGGGACAACACTTGCAGACTAGTTTTCTATGCAAACTTCTAAAATGTCGTAAAAAGACGAAAGCGAGGATCTTTTTCGCGTTCATAAAACCGGAAAACACAAATTTATTTTTCACCTTTGAGTAATTATCTGTGCAAATGTAATTTTACTTCTGCACTTTTCGTAAATCAATTTGAATAATAAAAGAAGACATATAGATTTTGTCTTTTGCTTTATGTTGTTCAGTAAGAAATCGTCTGCTTATTCTATCGTCTGCTATCTTTGTAGTGATATGATTTGCACATTTTATGAACCATTTCTTTTTACTACTACCCCATGGATGGAAATTTTGTCACGCTATTGAGATATTTTTTTATTATACATTTTAACCTCATTTCGCGTACATTTGAATGATATAAACCGAAATCTTCCGTTTTCGTGTGCAGAACGATCAACAATAAAATATTTTACTAGGTCTGTGTTTCGCTGTATTGTGGGTAATAGTATCGCACGTTTATAACGAATGTTCTTACATCCCAGCCAATCCTTTGCGCATACTTTTTTTTGGGGTAAAGTAAAATTTGTGATCATTATTCATTTTGATCCGTCTGCTAGATAAGGGAACCAGTCTTTAGTCTGACACCCTCCCCCTGGCTAACACATTTCGTAAATGCACTTCTAAACTTCAGCAATTTCCTAACTAACGCACCGATGTCATTTAATTCTCATTCCGCTGCGTGGATGCAAATCTCTTCTGTTATAATGATTTACCTTGTTACTTTCATAAACCGTCATTTTACATTTGGCGGACGGTTAAAAACTTCATTTCATCACTAAAATGTGTTTTTGATGACAGATAAACCTAACTTTTTCTTTGATGGAAATGTAATATTCCGCTGCAACCTGCTCCAATTCGATTAAAAATACACTTACTGATATTTCCACCAAGCACCCCCACCGAGGCGGAAATTTCACCGCAAAATACATAGCTTTTCCAAACGTCTTTATTAATCTGATTAAAATTTCATTCGTTTGAGATATATGAAAAGGGAAGTGGTGTGCAGCAAACGGCAATGAAGGGGATTATACATCATTAGGCCTGAATTGACAAATATATGCGGTATGGCTTAAAATTCCTGGAGGATTTTGATATTAAAATGTTGTAATTTATGAGTACCACAGGTGTCTACATTTAAATTTGATTTATGTGAGTTTTATTACTATTAAGGAAACTGTAATTATTTATTTTGTTGGCATTAAATAAACGGTAGCATGTTGGTTAATTTGTTTTAGGGGACGTTCAAATTCTGAGGAAAGAAATTAATTTTTTAATAGAGAAACGTGCAAGTAATTGTCAAAAGACGAGCAAGATGAATTTATTGAAAGGAACAATTTAGTTCATTTCAATTTATCAATTTCCTAACATCGAGTTCTGTAAGGGGAAGTAACCGCCGCTCGGAGTTTCGTCATCTTATTGACAGTCGTATTTACTCGGCAATCTCCGGGAAGCCTCGAAGAAAATCGCCGAGGTGATCCGACTGGCTTACTGAAAAATAAAACATAGACTTGTCAGTGAGGGTGACCACATCCTTTTATAATAATTATGTACACTGTTCCATTAATAAAGAATTTGAAAGACACGGGCACGAGAAATGCACTTACAAAAAAAGGTACTTGTAAAATAAAAGTGTGAAGAATGGACATTTCAAATGACGTTAGTATGCAAACGTTTGCTTCCGCAATGATACCTCATTCTGCAGACTATAGCCCATTCAGCAGACGACACCTCATACTGTATCATGATTTCACCAGGATTTTCCTTGCTGATAAATAACTGCATTGTTCTAACGCCTACAGTTTTCCCCACTAAAATATCAGTTTACCCCAAGAATTATATGAAAATTCCTTTGCACTTATTGTTTCACTAAAAATATAACATAATGACTCAATGCAAAACAGACAAGAAAACAAAGCATGTTTATCTTGAATTCAAAATATAACGATTGATTTCTCCGAAAGAATCTTCATTGGAAAACTAATGTTCTACAGTTTTACTGGTGACCTTGACCCGAGTGTAAACTCGACGTATAATAATGTCTCATAACTCCTTGTCTATGTTATTCACATCAAATTATAAGGGGGAAATTATGATTTATTTACAAAATGTATGCAATTATGTGCAAGATGATCTATTATTCCATTTATGACATTATCTACAACAAACCTCCACAAATATGATCATTTTGCCTTTAAGTGGTCCATTGTATGATTCCGTTTGGGTAACCACGTTCATTACCCACGTCATTTGCGAGGACGTTTTTTTTACCATTCAAGACATTTTAAGAGACGGTTTTCTGACCATTTCTTTGACGTCTACATTGAAACGGACACAACTACTTGAATTAAGTAAGTTAACTTAGTTGTTGATTAATGTGTTGGAAAGTCTCACACATCAATCACTGCCCACAGCACTGGGAAAACTCCTGTATATTTCAAAGGTCGCTTGATGGCCTTTAGTGAATCATAAATAACATACATAATTTATACAATTTAGCTCCACTAAGAGGACTCTCGCCTATTCAGCCATAATTTCCTCCTTCCGCACGACGGCCTCGAGAACGTATTAAGGGTTATTGAAAAAAGAATTATACCGTCAGTTACCATACTGCTGTAATATGAAATCAAGTTCTTCATCTAATCTGGGGGCTCTCAACTTTATGAGTTTTTGATTACCGAATTTATGTGCATCAAAAATGTAATACAGATTCATCGTTTTTCATTTCAATACGATCTCACGTCTTAGGATAAAAATAAAATGATTCTATTTATGGGCGACGAGGGACAATAAAAAAGACACACGCTATAAGGATGCAAATGATAGCTCTAGATAATATCACGTTAAAAAAAAAGGCAATTACGATGTGAAAATTCATAATGAATGGTTTGCTAAATGAAAAATAAAAAATGTAATTTTGTGTGTTAAATTATAGAACGAAGAGTCAGGTCGTACGTACATGAGACGGTTTCAAATAAATAGATTGATTTTTACCTTAAATGAAAATCTTTAGACATAGAATGTAGTATACAGTACCTTTACCAGCCCTTCAGACAATTATGCAGCGTATATAACCGGTACCGTTGAAGAGTTTGTTTGAATGTACAAGAGCAAACAAAGCTATTTATGATATCTCGCTTTGCGCAAGGGGCGGAGCTTAAAACTGTACTATATCTGAAAAAAAGCATAGTTTCAATACAGTGCAAACGTATATCAAAATAAGTCACGCTAACACCTATCATACATGTATATACGTTTACATAACACATTAAGCGAAGGATATTGAACTCGCCACAAATTAATTGATTCTATCCCATCTAGATGGCAAGATGTCGGCTGACAAGGTGAATAAAACAATATGTACTGCAATATATTTTATTCATTAGTGTCTGCATAAAGTCTTTAATTTGGTCGGAGTGTTTCTACATGTAGTATTTATGGCACCAACAAGGTCATGCTACTGTAGAGTATCTATCAATTATGTATATGCTAGGAAATTTTGCAATTCCTATACTGATATATAAAATTAATGAGTAATATTAACTTATACTTCGCAACTTGACGAGTGGTAGAAATACAGGTTCATGTGTTGATGATGGGCATAAGATATTATATCACAGAAGGAAATGTTTTACAGATCTGTTAGAAAAAAGTTCAAATATTGTTCATCATATTCGAAGATTCGTTCCAACGGGAGTACGTTATAACCGTAATTTAATTATTGAATAAGGAACGCATAAAATCGTGCTCGGAGAATGTGTTCGCTATATCCGGAAATTTGCTCTATCCGAAGTCGTTATATACGGAGCTTGACATTGACAGACTTAAAACGTTTAAAACGTTTAGTTGTGTGACATACACGCCGCAAATACACGGATATGTCATACATAATGCATCTTTTGAAGTCTCTATGACATCGTATGAGCGTAAAAGCATTTTTCTCCTTGCGCTGGCGTGTACACATCTTTATACAAAACTGCATTAAAGTTTTGACATCGAAAACGTATTATTTTAATGTTGTTTACTCATGTTTACACATAATGAGATACCCAATAAAATGTCAATTGTCTAGAAATCCCGTGTCAGCACGCTAGAATCCATTACAATCGCTAATATCATCGGATTTATTAAATTGTATAGTAGAGGCCGTATCACCTTACCTTGGCGGAGACCTGTTTTTCTTAGGAACAAAAGCAGTAGATCGATAAGTCATTGGCTTGTATTTCAGGCTTTTATTCCCGTTAGATGGCAACATTGTGATTTAAAATTGACACCAAATGTTTTAATTGATGACATATGCAAATGGGATGTTGCCAGACATTGGTTTAGAATGCTAGTCTTTGAATTGTAGACAAGATAAATGAATGAAGTTAATTTACCTGTAAGTGTTTTTAAATAGATCGAGCGGAAAGCAAATAACTTTATGCATTGTTCCTACCTGTATGAAAATTCCCTTACAGACGCAATGAATAGCGTTTCATATCGGACAAAGCCAAATGATATCCAGAATTAGATACGGAAATGTTCGCAATTTGCATTTCAGTGGATCGATTATGGACTTGTTTAACGATACTTATTTGTTTTTTAAACTGAAATAATTTTAGCGTACAATTCCTACAACGTTATTTTAAAGACCACAAAAATTCGAGCAAGCAACATAGTCTTAATAATTATATTTAATGATCAACATTTTTCTGGCCATTGAAAATAATTAGTAGTTTGGTTGGGAACTGCACGTGTTGGGCCGGCTAAACGCATGTAATATCACGATTTAATATAAGCCTTGTTGCCAATTAAGAGTTATTTGGGCTTCTGTATTATTTCCTCTCTATGGACTATCATTTTCTTCGAATTGTCATTAAGTAGTTTCGTTGCTATCTCGTATTCATGAGAGGCAGTGGTGACATTAATTACGGTGTGTTTTGACATCACTAATTGTTTATGTTGTCATTTGTTCCAACATATTGCCATATGTGGCACCGTGTTATGTTTCAACCCCGTAAGAGTGTACGTTTACAATATTGCGTGCCATGTCAAGTAATTTCTTTTTAATTTCATATTAAACGATTGTTATTCCAGTGACTCATATCTCTCTCATGTTATATCGCATATAAAATATGCACGACTTTCACGTGTGTAAGGAATTTTCACACCAAGCTACATCTTAATTAAATATTGCATGAGGTAGATGGTTTAGAAAAACACCAAGAAGTCCCCAAGTAAGGTCAATAAGTGCATCCTTAATTTCGGGTGGCAGTCTCTCTCGTCAAAGCTTTTCATGCTCACATCAGATTTTAATTACATGTAGTAGAACTAGAACCATATAATTCCATGAGGAGTAGCGATGAGAGCACGGTGGCAGGTCGAGCAGTTGGCGTACAAAATGGCGTATGAACCATTCTTAACAACGCTGTGCAAAGACGTTGCGAAACGTTGTGTGTTATAAACTTCAAGTAATACATAACGTATGTCTGTATAAGGACAGATTGGTATTATGGAAAAAAAGACACATTCATTATCTTTATAAACAGTCTGACAGTTTTAGCAGAGAAAAAAAAGAAAAATCGTCAGTACATATATCTTTATTGTAAGTACAGTTTCAGACTTAAAAGCCCTGGCCCTGTGCTTATAAAAGTTTCTTGAGCACAATCTCATGCTCAGCACGAAATCATGCTCAAGTAACACGAAGTCAGTCCAAGTTACCTTTTTTACAAAGTCGGGTTTAATATAA